>PVLA01013558.1:0-36185 GCA_004027455.1 Hydrochoerus hydrochaeris
TGTTAAGATTATCTTTACTGAATTATTTATTCATTAACAAACCACTGAAAACCTACTATGCATGAAGTTTTTTCTAGTTTTTTCAAGTTTCCACACCATATTCTTTCTTCTCACAGGAGATTTCACATCCTGAGAGCCTTTATTCATTACATGTTATTGAAGTTATCATTTCTTCTTGGTGTTCACAATTGCATAAAAATAGTGTAATTCTTTCAGATGTTTAATAATCACTCTTTCTTTTACCATATTATTCTTCCCTTTAATGTTAAGGAAAAAATTTGATTGATCATAGTTGTAAAGATGGTCTTGGGGTTTTCATGAAATTAATGTGAATATTTCAGTATTTTCATGTAACATTTCCTCTTGTCTGTATTTTGAGAACTAGTGTTAACTGAGTTAGCAAAAATGTTTTGGTTTTTTGTTTACTGACAATCTTCACACTAGATACTAATCACATAAATGTCTGTTAAATTTACTCAGACATGATTTTCTATTGTAATTATAATTAATATTTATCTTGACCTGTTTTGTGATGAATTATGATAACTAACATGCTTGAGGTAAACAACCTTGCATCTGTAATGTTGATATTCCTATTTTTCATTTGTTATTTTTTTAAAATAGCTATGGGTATATTTTATATAATGTTACTACTCAGTTTGGGGTTTAGGTTCAGGCTTGTGATAAATTTGAGGATTTATTTTGCAGTACAGTAGATATTTTTGCTTTGATAATCAGTGTATACTAAACATATGTTCTTATTGAGAATAATGAGATAGGTGCCCTTGAAGTCCCTGCGAGGACAATGTTGAGCCAAAATAGTCACACCATCAGTACCACAGGTAAATGGAATATTCTTCCTCCTCTACTGCACTCACTGGCTGATAGAGAAACCACAAACCATAAATCATGCTCCCACAGCCTAGACTACTGCTTCCTTCCTATTCTCCACTGATTGGCAATAACCCATCACTCCTCTCTTACTTTAAAATTTCCTGCTTAAGGGAAGACTCTCCTACCCATCATGATACAATAAACAAGCTGAATGATGTTTTCTGTTTTGAATTAATTAACAATCTGTAGGCATTCATAATACTGACACTTTGCCAGGCAGCATGTAAATTTTCATTACAAAACTTTATTTTACCTCTTAATCTTTATAAAATAATTGTATCTGTACCATTTGGGGTATTTTTACACAAGTCCATAAATACATATTTTGGCCAGTACACATATGGATGTAACAATATATTCTGACTACAGGACATGGACCTAACCTAATTTTTTATTTGATTTGTTCAATGTTGATGGGGTGCTTTTCTCTAACATTTTATCAATATAATCCACAATTATGAATATAATCAACAATGTAATCTTCTATATTTAGAAGAATTTCCTAGGGAGGTATTCAGTGAAAATAAAAGGCAGAGCAATCATCATTCATGAGAAAAGCTCTAAAGCAGCCAAAAGGGGTGAAAAGCCTACTGTGCTTATACCAATTGGAATCTCATCCATGAGGCCAAGCATAGGTTAAGGAACTATTAGTACAAGAATCATGAGAAAGATTTTCATGGAGATGTAGAGAAAATAAAGTACTTCTACTGTAGAAAGGAAATGATGGGCTGGGGATTTAGCTCAGTGGGATAAGTACCTGCCTGGCAAGTGCACGGTCATGAGTTCAATCCTCAGTACCGCAAAAAAAAAAAAGGCAAACAAAAAAGAAATGAGATGATAGGATTTGACAGATTTTAAACATTTTTTTGATGATCCAAAAGTTATTACGACCCTGCATTCTGATCCAGGAACCCTCACTCACGTACATTTTTTTGAAGATCCAAAAGTTATTACGACCCTGCATTCTGATCCAGGAACTTTCACTCCCCCACATTTTTTTGAAGATCTAAAAGTTATTATGACCCTGCATTCTGATCCACGAACTCTCACTCACGTACTGAATTTTCACATCAAAGAACTACATTCTGTGTTTCCCCCCAAATGAGACCTATTTGAAAAGGAATCAGCCTTGAAAGCTAGAGATAAACAGTCAGAGTTTCAATCACTTTGCCTTATCAGCCATTAAGGAGTAGCCACTGAGCAAGAGAATGAGGTATACTTTCTGTACCTCCAACCTTCACTATGATAATGATCGGAGTTTATTTTCCAGAGAGGTTTTATATTCAGGGAAACATTGTCTGGCTGCACCTTGGGAGAGACACATATCCAAAGTATTTATGTTGAAAAGGAAAATACTAATAACAAGAGTAGTTTTTGATTACAGTTATTTGCTAAGACTGGTAAACTCAACAGAGTCAGTGTTGAACATTGTAATTTTTCAAAAGTTACATGTCTAGAAAAAAATCACTAAGACTGAACTGTAGCATCAGTAAAACATGCTAAATCATATCAGAAAGGGTGTCTGCATTGAAAAAACATCATTTATGTACTATAATAGAGCTATAAAACTAAAGAAGTATGAAGGCTATCAAAGCAAGTGTATTAAAACTCATCAATTATTCTGGATATATCAAACAAAAATTTACAGTATGTCTTTATAATAAAATGGGAACAGTAAAACAACTGGGTCAATGAAGAGAAAAGAAAGAATAAATTTCAGCTGAATAATCAGAAGTATAAATCATTATAAGAATTTAAAAATGAAACGAGGTATAATTTGGCTGTAGAAACCACTGTCACATGCTTACTAGAGTGATGGAGATCCATTGACAGGTGATACTGTGAATGGTGAGACTGCCTGTCTCTCAGGGTCTGTTCACTGTTGTGGTTTCTTCATCTCCAGAAGATAAATCAGTGACATGGAAGAAGAAAACTACATACCACATAGGTGCATCACATTTCCTCCTCCTGGGACTCTCAGTTGATTCTGAACTGCAGCTTCTTTTCCTTACACTCTTCCTGTCCATGTACCCGGTCATAGTGCTGGGGAACCTGCTCATCATCCTATCACCTCTGACTCTCACCTCCACACCCCCATGTACTACTTTCTCTCCAACTTGTCCTTTGTGGACATCTGTTTCACCTCTATCACCATTCCAAACATGCTGGAGAACATCCAGACACAGCACAAAGACATCTCCTACAAAGAGTGCCCTGATCAGTTGTATTTTTTTTTTTTTTTTTAGTTTTTGTAGGAATGAATGATTTCCTACCTACAGTGATGGCCTAGCACCACTTTATGGCCATCTGCCATCCTCTGAAATACACAGTTATCATGAGCCCCTGGCTCTGTGCCCTGCTGGTTCTGGTGTCCTGTATCATCATTGTCTACCTCTCCCTGCTTCATCTTCTCCTATTGATGCAACTGTTCTTCTCCACTGGGACTGAAATTCCACATTTCTTCTGTGAACTGGATTAGTTTATCCAGGTGGCTGCCTTTGATTCATTTGTCAGTATCAATGTCATTCTAACGTATGTGTCAACTATCCTGCTCATTGTGTGTCCTATCATTGGAATCCTAGTCTCTTATTCTCAGATTGCATCCTCCTTATTGAAGATGTCCTCCTCTGCAAGCAAGTATAAAGCATTTCCAACATGTGGATCTCACCTCTGTGTAGTCTCTGTTCTATGGAACAGGAATTGGGGTTTACCTCAGTTCTGCCTGGACCCATTCCTCTTATTGAAGCACTGTTGTCTCTGTGATGTACACTGTGGTGATCCACATGCTGAACCCCTTCATCTACAGCCTGAGGAATAAGGATGTAAAGGGGACACTGGGAAGACTCCTCAGGAAAGCAGCTTCTGGTCCTTTATGAACCACTGACTTTCCAACTATGTGGTCATTGTAAGCATCTAGGACATGTTGTGAATTTACACATATTACATCTTGATTTTTTGTCATGTATTGCATGTTTAATTTCTTATAATTCCAAATCATTTGTAACTCTATTCTTTTTTATCTAAAGAAAAAAGTTTGAAACAGAAAGAGGGTAGAAATAATACAAAATCTCAAAAACAAAGCAAAACAAAAAAAAATAGTAACCAGTAAGAAGTCACTAGTTGATAATCACATATGTTCCTCTTAGAAGTAGTTGTTTAAGTTACAAAAGTAAAGCCTATAAAGTGGACATCCAAACAGTGAGACTGCAATCAGTTTTGTTCATCCATCCAACAAAAACTTTAGCAACATGGTTATCCATCCCACACACTCAAACATACATGCAGTTATATCCTTTAGAATACTTTATTTTCCTCTTTTTTTTCTTTACAATAACTATACTCCATTCATGCAAACTACTTAGAAGTTCTACACATGTATAAGTCTCTACACATATGCCTAGTCTTTCTGCATTAGAGGGAGAAACAAATCAAAACAAGTCAACAATACAAATTCCTAGAGAAACACAAATAAAAAGGACATATAAAACCACAATACTAGGTGATCTACAGTAGTACTATGATGTCTCTTGTTTTCAATAAAATTGTCTATATTGTCAAACATAGCATAATTAAATAGCATTGCATTACACTACTAATAAAATCTAAACATTGGAGATATTATAGGAATTCAAAGACAGTTAATAATCAAACCACAATGGGTATCCTATTGAATCTTGTCACCTTTAGAGTAGTTGCCTCTACTCTCAGACTTTATACTCTCAAGCATACCAGATTCAAATAAAATCAGTCAAGACAAAACAGTGATATAACCAATCTTCTCTGTCTCATCTCTGCTATGCTATTTTTCTATCGTTGTTTGTTTACTTTTCTCCTTCATTCCACTGTCTGGTTTTTTCTTTGAGGCCTTTCTGCCATTGTTCCTGGAACCCTGGTGATTTTCTTCTCTCTTTCTAGAATGTCCATCAGTATTCTTTGCAGTGTTGGAATGGTGGTCACAAACTCACCAAGTTCCTCTTTGTCGTGGAAATATCTTGTCTCTCCATTAATTTTGAGAGACAGTTTTGCAGGTTACATCATTTCAGGGCTTGGAATATTTCACTCCAAGCTCTTCTTGATTTGATGGTTTGCAATGAGAAGTCCACTGTGATTTTGATGAGTTTTCCTTTATAGGTAATCTGTTTCTTTTCTCTGACTGCTTTTAATATACTGTTCTTGTGATGGATTTCTGGGATCCTGATTATTATATGTCTGGATATAGATCTGTTTTTGTTGTAGCTGGCTGGAGTTCTATATGCCTCATATAGCTGAACATCACTTCCGTTTTATATGTTTTGGATGTTTTCTTTAATCATTTCTGTGAATAGACTTTTTATTTCATTTGTATTTGTTGCTGCATCTTCATTCACACATTTTATTCTTAAGTTATAAATCCTCTTGTCATCTTCTAGCCTTTGTATCATTGCTTCCTGGTTCCTTGTTATTACTAAGAGATCCTTCCTTTCACAGTCATATGTTGCAAATCTATCTTCAAGTTTTGAAAGTTTGTCTTTAGTTTCTGTTAAAAGCTTTTGCCAGCTTTCAATGGAGTTTTTAATTTCCTGATATTCTTTTTGGATCTGTTTCACGTATTCTAGGTTTTGTTTACATTCTTCATCAAAGGTTTCTCTCCTTTCTCTGGGTTCCTCTATTCTTTCATTTGTGTCTACTTCAGGATTACCCATGACTTCTTTTATTAATCTTCTTATATCTTGCTTCACTTGAGTTAGAATTTCAGATTTAAATTAATTGATGAAGCATTTCTTTATTTCTGATGAGGTTGTCTCTGACATTACAGGTTTGCTGCCCTCAACCTCTTCTGCATTTACCTCTGCTGAACTAACTTTGCCTGGTTCTGTGGTTGGAGACCTTTTGTTGTTTCTCTGTCTTGTCATGTTTCTGGCCCCCTTCAGACAGTTGGGTGGTAGAGGTCTCCAGGCCTTTCATATTGCTTACATTTTTTTCTGCAGTGCACTTTCTGGGGAAGTGCTGCCCCCTCCCAGTTGGTTGCACATCTGAGAGGTGCATGCTGAGAGCCAGCCCCTTCCCTACATCAGTCAACCAGGGGATGCTTCAATAATTTTGTGTGTGCCCTGTGGATGTCACTGGCTCAGAACAGCCTCATCCCCAGCTATTGGGTTTCAACCAGGGGCCTGGCTCAGCCTAAGCAGATCCCACCAATCTGCTTTGGACCACGGGCCATTGACAGATGTCACCTTGGGTTTTGATTCAAGCCGGCCCTCCCCAACTCCAAAATGTTGTCTAGCTAGTCCTCCTGCTCTGGGGAATCCAGTTCCCATCAATCACCAAAGTTGACGCAGCTCGACTGGCTATTTCCACTCCTTGGTGCAGCACCTCCTCCAGTAGAGCGTCTGGAGCTCATTAACCCCCACTCTTGCCAGGGCTGCAATCTCAGCTTGATTGTGAGTCACCTGACTCTAAGACATGCCAATACAGCAACCAGGGCTTGCCCAGCTCCAGCCCTCTGTCCATGCTTCTTCTTCTTTCTTTTTTTTTTTTTCTTTTTCTTTTTCCTCAGTTTCTTCCTGGGCCATAAGAATTCCTTTCCTTTTGTCTGGCTTTCTCCATGTTGTCAGATTCCAGTGTCAGAGTTGGTTTTTTTTTCAGAGAGGCTCTCTTATCGTGCCACCACTCAGTCAGCCATCTTGCAATTCTTTAACTCTATTCTTGTATAATTTTACCTTTGGCTTCTCAGCCCCAAGTATTTAATCAATGATTTTTTCTTATATACACATTCTATAAAGTTTCACACATGGAAAATTTTTTAATGGTCATTTCTGAGAATGTAGATGTGAGAGAAGCATTATATCAAATGCTGACCTGTTCTCAAAAGTGTTATGTTACTAGCAATGTTCCTTGCTTGTTTGGTCTTGTCCCTTTTTTAATTTTCCCAGGAAGAAATAGGGTGAAAACAATCAAATCAGTACAGTTTCTAATAATTAAATATAGGAAACAACCCAAATGCCCATCAACCAATGAATGAATACAATTTTTTTATACAAGAGAGTTCTACTTAGCCATAAAAAAGGGTAAAGCCATTTCTAATTAAATGTATGTACCTCAAGACCATACTCTTAAGTGAAATAAATCAGACACATATGTGTAAAAATCACATTTTATCCCTCATATGACAAACTGACAGTACGTAAGAGCCAAAATATACAGGAGGTATTGTGAAAGAGAAGAATGTTGTTTAAAAGGAAAGAGGAAGTAGAAGGGAGAAGAGAGGAAGGAAGGAAGTACAAAAGAAGGATATAATGGAAACAAAACTTTGTTTAAAAGGAGGGAAAGTAGGTGATGAATAGAGGAGAGGGGATTGAAACAAAGAGGAATCAAGATATATCATACACAGATAATCAATTCCCTATGATGAATATGGTCATTAAGTATATCTAAACTGTACCAATAAACTTAACAAAAATAATAAAATCAAAGTATTTTCTATACCAAGATCTTGCTTGCCTCTTTATATGTATGACTAATGTTCAAATCATTTCATGACTAATCTTGAGATATTTCTCTCATTCACATAATTTCTAAATAGAAGTGATTGAGGTTGGTATGGACTGGGACATTACTCTTCACACACACTCCTTCCTTTGCTGTCCTGCTTCTTCATAAAATCAATGATTAGATTTTCAAATTAAAATCAGCAGTCAACCTTTGAAAGCAAGTTTGCACATTTTATCCATAGCAATATAGTTCTGCTCTGTGAATGTTGCCTTTTTTCTCATCTCTTTGCCTTCTTTTGTCTTTTTTCCTTTCCTTACCACTTTCATTTCTTAAAGTTGTTTTCTTCCCATATTCCTTTATTCCTTTTTTCCTAATCCTCATCTTTCTTTAAAACTGTATTGTAAAGAGATCAAATAAAAACAATGATATAGAATTTCAAAACAAGGACAGTAACAATGCTAAACACATATTGCATACAATTTTCTTCAACGTACTTGCTCAGATTATAAAATTAGGCATGGAAAATTAATCAAACACTACAAGCACAAACTGTTTTTTTTTAATGAACCAATAGAGATTAATAGTCTAAGTATCTTAGTTATCTTGTGTGTGTGCATTATATATACTGGCCCCATAATCCCATGTAATTTCAATGGCAACATTCAGTAATTCAAAGACCATAGCAGAGATGTTCCTACATATAGAAAAGGCAAAAGGGACACAAAGACAAGTAGGTAGGCAAGCCTCACTGCTGAAGCTGAGACATATCAGACAAGTTTTAATCTTTTTCATCTTTCCAAGGCTCCAGAGAGTTATCTGGCAATTGTGTATACCAATAAACTCACCATTTCTTTGATTAGTGAATTCCTTAAAAAAAAGCTGAGAACAATCAAACATTTGTTAGTTCTAAATACACATTCTAGCCAGACATGTAGTGAGGACAGCTGTTATTCTCCCTGAGTGCATTAAGCTCACAGAGCTCAAAGAGCAGCACAGTCAGCATTTTAAAGGAAGTCAGTCATATGGGACAAAAATCTCACTTTTTGCCTTCATCCTATGACATTTTTTCTTCTATTGGAGCCAAGTCGAAAAATTACCCATTATACAGTTTGAAATTTCTTTTCATTTCATTTTTGAGGGATTTTAGATATCGTCTCATTTTATAGTAGAAGATGGCCTTGCATATGAGAATCTCCTACCTCAGTCTCCTAAATGTTAGCATTGCAGATGTACATCATCATGCCTGGATAAGATGAAATTTCCTGTTGAGTTATTTTGAAAAGTTATTCTTAGAGACACTAACAGGTAAATAGATAGCACATGCTATGAATAAGAGGATGTATTTAATGATTTCTGAGTTTTTTTGAAAAAAAATAGGTGAATAATAGAAAAATTGGTGCCTATCAATTGTTGGAAATGTCATACAGAAATTTACTTATGAGGAATAAAAAAGGCACAAGAATTTGAAGCATTGTTGTAGTAAGGAGTCAATGTGCTGGACAAGAGTATCCTGGCAGTTTTCCCCTTACTAATTCCACTATCAATTTACTCCCCTAGAAGAAACCCCTTGCTCACTTCAAACTCCTCTTTGGAGCTCTTTGGAGCTCTTGATAGTTCATAGGGTAAAACTGTGCAAGCAACCTGGTGTGTCAATCATAGGAAGCATAGCTGTGATACAAGCATTGGTCACAGAGATAGCACATGATAATTCAGCACAGACCTGTATGTTTTCCTGCTTCATGATATCTTTTTCAAGTACTCCTGAAATATTAAAATCATTCAACTCAATTGGAAAAAAAGAAATTGTCAGGTCTTGATTTCCTTTCTATTCAGGACATTGCAACAAATTGAGAACTCCATCTGAAATCAAAACCTCTGTACCTGTGCTCAAACCTTTCTGATGGTTCGGGAATGATGTTTTTTTTTTTTTTTTTTTTTGTATTGGGGATCAAACTCAAGACCTATCATTTACCTGTCAAGCACTTATGCAACTGAACTAAATCCCTGACTCGGGAAACAATGATTTTCTTAGAGACTTGCAATTTATTTTTCACTGATGAGAGCTCCACTTATGAGTTCTTTAACATAGAGGAGTTGGTTAGCATTTCTGGGACTCAGTACTGTCAACTAAGTTGATATCTAGTTAAGATGACAGCATAAGCTATCAATTAAACAGTGAGTTCTCTCTATGTGATTAATATGTATAAAACTGTGATTTATGTAATAATATGTATAAAATATGTATAACAGTATAAAACAGGAGCAAATATGTTAATGTTCACAAGAATATTAATCTCTCTGTATTTAACTAGAATATCTTGTGAACTGAAGTGTTTTTCTATTTCTGTAACTTTGCATTTTAATTTTGTACATATGTAAGTATGTGTTGTGTATTTTTTTTTTTTTTTTGTACAGGGGATTAAACTCACGACCAAATGCTTGCAGCCTGGTGCTTATGCCACTGAGCTAAACCCGCAGCCCTGCGTTGTGTATTTGAAAAGCAATGGCTTCAGTCTTACTCTCCAGAGCTTGTAATGTGTTTATCTGAGAGAAGTTTTCAAAAAAAAAAAATCTTTGTTAAATATTACATGGTTCTTTCACTATCAAAAATATTATGACTTCAATAACTTGTTGTTTTCTTGTCTGAAATCTTACCCTTTTCACAAATGTTCCACAGATCAAAAAGAAATAAAATAGCTTTTGTTTCTATGTCTTAAACACATGGTAACTATAGTACCACTATAAGCAGTATAGCTTAAAACATTCAAAGGCCATGAGGAGATTTTCATGAGCATAAAAAAAACAAAAGAAGTACAAAGAAAAAAGAGCACCAAGACTGATTGTTTGAGTTAAATATCTTAGGCCTTTACATCATTACAAGGTTCCTGAGCAATTTTCCAGCTTTATTTATCAGGAAAATTATTTACCAAGTGACTGATTTCTTCATTTAAAAACAATGTAATATTACAAAATGTATTAGGCTTCAAAATTACTGCCACACATTGTTCCTCTATTTCCTTCAGGTAGCAAGAGCATAGAGTAGTTGAGAAATTCCCACACAATTTATATTTTATATTTCATATACAGTACTAAAGTGTACATTTCTGGACTTCTTTATTTTTTCTAACTCTTTTCTTTTGTTTGTTTGTTTGTTTGTACCGGGGATCGAACTCATGACCTTGTGCTTGCCAGGCAGGCACTTAAGCCACTAAGCTAAATCCTCAGCCCTCATTTCTTCACTTCTATCCCAAGGCATTATTTACTTGAATCAAAAGGACCAGTGTTACGATTATAAATGTTCTCACCCTTCCACAGGGCCCTGCTACTCCTCAAAAAAGTCTCTTGCAAGGTTA
Source organism: Hydrochoerus hydrochaeris (assembly GCA_004027455.1). NCBI lineage: Eukaryota > Metazoa > Chordata > Mammalia > Rodentia > Hydrochaeridae > Hydrochoerus > Hydrochoerus hydrochaeris. The sequence continues at coordinate 10,719 of PVLA01013558.1, forward strand.
GGAAATGTAGCCCAAACCCTACAAAATGGAAACTAAACTAATCCTCAGGTTTGTGGTTCACTTTTCCCAGATCTCTATCTTGGTGCTTCACATAGAGTAAAAAAGATGTTTACTTATTTCCTTTTCCCATCTTCTTTTGTCTTTCAAAGGCAATACAGAAGCTCAACATCCAATACAGTTCTTGGAAATCAAACACACAGAACTGCAGCCCATTCTCTTTTCACTCTTCCTGTCCATGAGCCTGGTCATGTACTTGGTATCAGCTCATTGTCCTGACCATCAGCTCTGTCTCCCACCTCCAAAATCCATGTACTTCTTCCTCTCCAATATATCCTTGGCTAACATCTCTTTAATCTTCATCATGGTCCCAAAGATGATTGTGAACATCCAAACTCACAGCAGAGTCATCTCCTGTGTGGGCTGCTTAACACAGATGTGTTTCATCCTTGTTGGCTGTATGGGTGGTAAGCTTCTGACACTGATGGCACATCGATATAGAGAAAATGCTAGATGTCTGCTATGCCAAGTTCATGTTCTCTAAAATCAAAGAATGAATTCTAGCAAGAGTGGAGATTAAGAGTAGGAACTATTTATTGAAAGAAACATTTTGTCTAAGAGGGACCAAGAGGTTATCCCAAGTGGGTGGCCTGCTGATACCTCCTCCTCAAGAATGTTTTACTGAGCAAAGCCATGAGGTGAGGCAGTTTTAAGGTTGGAGAAAACTATAGTCAACTAATAAAATTACAAGTATAGTTACTTAAGTGATACTGATCCAATGGGAAGTCACAAAGCAGGTGTAAAGGAGGAGAAACTACAGTCAAACAATAAGATTACAACAAGTATAATCATGTAGGTAAATACTGATTAAATGGGGATAAAATAAGGAAGCAAGCCATGTAGTAAGTTGCTTACTACATGGACTGAACAAGGATTTTCTGGGAAGGAATAGGCTAGGGAGGTTTTGGTCCTCCACCCAAGGTGAGTGATGCCTATTTAGAATATCAATCACTGCTGTTCATCCTGAGGAGAAGTATGTGGCTGTGGTCATTCCTCTTTGTTCTAAAGCCTGACCTTCAATGTCTTTGCATCTCCACCTAAATTTGTCTCCTGCACTGACCTCTGGAGGGTTCAACCCTCTATGACTGCCTATAATATCTGTAAATAGCTTAACTATCTGTGATACCATAACTGGCTGGTGGTCATTTGGCACTTTCTCAAGTACCCACTCATTATGAATGCCAGCCTCTGAGGTTTCTGAGTGTTGTTTTAGGAACCCTGCCATACCATTTGATTGTTTTACCATTTTCAAACTTCTCAGATGTGGAAATTTCCAATTTTTCGTATTCTGTTACCTTGCAAGTAAAACAGTAGCATACTTTATAGATGCTGTGTATGTTTTTTTCTCACTGCATGAATTACTTTCTCTTACTATAAACTTGTTCGATCTATTCTGATAAAGCAACATCAAGTGGGAAATATAAACTGTTATCCACATGTGGATTTCACCTGAGAGTTGTTGGCCTATTTTACAGAACAAGCCTTGGAGTGCACCTGAGTTTAGGTGTTTCAAATTGTCCTAGAAACAGTCTGGGGACCTCAGTGATGTACACTGTGATTCCTTCTGTACTGAATTCCTTCACATACAGTTTGAAGAACAAGGATATTATAAACACCATATGTAGGCTCTGTAGTATAATTTCAGGAACTACAAAATGCATCTGTTGTGCAATTTGGAAAAGGTAGTAAAATTTACCATGTAGACTTATAAATCCCCTGCCTTTCTGGTCCTACTATTTTTCTAATATCATGGCTTTAATTTTTCATGATATCTTATAGTGGTTGCCCATTATATGGAGGAAGGACGAATGCAATGAGAAATTATGCATTATGAAAATGAGAATGCAGTTTCAGTTTGGAACGATAAAGAATTTGGGGGTGTGATTCATGGTGATGGTTTTATAACACTGCAAATGCAATTAATACCATTTAACTGCAAGGTTAAAATGATAAATTTTTATTTATTTTACCAAAATAAAAAATTGAAATAAAAGGAGATATAGCTATGAAAACAGGAAGGAAAATAACCAGTGTGTTGCAGGCATATATATTCTCCTGAGTAGAAAGAGCTCTCAAAGTCATTTCTGGAAATTAATTTTTAGTTCTCCTTCTATGAATGTTAAGAAGTCCCTAGAGATTAAGCTAACTTCACTGAAGTTGTGTTCATCAAGCTTACAAGGTTATATACAAGTGAGTATCCATCTGTGGCTCATTGCTTCAGTAAACCATCCTTCCAGGCCTCTGGATTGTAAGCTGCAGTCCAGGTGACACTGTACCTGTGTGTACCTCTGGTTTAATTCTCTTCATTGGGAGTATCCTGCCTGAGACTGAATTCCTATCAATCCTGAGAACAGATCCTTAGCCTTTGCAGGGTACAACATGGCAACTGCAGTCTTTTATCATGTCACAGCATAGAAACCATCTAAAATAGTTAAGTGATGAAGCAGATGGGTGGAGAGAACCATGAATGACATTCCTTCTTATCACAGGGACAATGATGAAATTTGGGTAGCCAAATGGTAGAATACACATGATCACAATTTTAACATTGAGGACTGTGATATTTATCTATGTGTGTATAATAAAGGTCCTAAAATTTTCAAAGCTTTGCTTTCCTCCCACACTGATTCTATTCCACATAGGCAATGCTTCAATGTTAGCAGATATTGATCCTTTGAAATGTTTGCAAAGCTTTCCAAAAGAATTATGAAGGTGATGAGGAGGAGCCTTAGGATAAGGATAGTTTACTTAACATCATGAACAGTTATTAAGCCCTCCTGAGGATCAGGTCCTTGTGTGGGCTATGTAGATGGCTTGAATTAATCTGCATAGTCTTCCCTATGCTAAAGGTGCCACTTTATTTTACTTTACAGCAAAGAAAAGAACACAGCATTTTGATGTAATTTGTCATAGCATTTTTTTTGAAAATACTGAAGACATGTTTAAATGGAGCTGTCTGATTAGTTAGAACTGCATTCTAATTAGACATTAGAATGCTGGTTCATTGTTCCCTTAAAAAATCAGACATCCACCTCACTTCTCCACTTCAGGAAAAATACATTTCATCACTGTGCATTTCTTTTGGAGGTTCCTGAGCAATCAAAGAGGGTAGCAATGCATGACATCAGCCTCACACATATCAAGAATTGCAGCCATGCATCACAAAGATCAAAGAAAGAGGAGACATATATTAATTCAACACACATATCACTCTTTCCTCATTGCAGAATATCCTTGCATCTCTCCATATCTTCCTACAGTATAGTAATTGACCCACTCAGTCTCAAAAGGAGACTAAAGCTCAGGTCTGATTTCCTTACTGCACTGGAAGGGAGATGACGATTAAAATATGCTTGATGCTAATGGAGTTGCAACCTACCTGGGTGAAGGTGTGTGTGCATAGCTGGCATCTGCCTGGGGAAGAGGGTCCAGCCCACATTGCTTCTGTGTGCACCTCACAGATCAACAGCAAACTGGAGAGGGCAGAAATATCCTAGCCAGCACATTTCCGAAAAACCATAAGCAATATGAAAAGACCTCCACCATATATCCGTTTGTAAGAAATCAGAAACATGGTAAGAGAAAAAAATAAGAAAAAGCTTCCAGCTACTGACACAAGGAAAATAAGTCCAGGAAAGGTAAATACAGAAGAGATCAAGGTCAACAAACATGCAATATCAGACACAGCCACAGCAGAAATAAATACTTTTGTGACCTCATTGATGAACTTAAAACTGAAATTCTACCTCAAGTGAAGCAAGATATAAGAAGAATAATAATGTTGGAATGTGGGGCACTGGGAAAACAGGAAGCCATCAAGCCACCCTGGTAAGTGGCTGTGGCCTTCCAAGCTGCGGCCACCCTAGGGCAAGAACCGCATCAGCGTTTCCTGCGATCCATGTTGGAACTTGGGGTGCTGGGAAAACAGGCAGCCAGCTCACCACTTGGTGGGCAGCTGTGAGCCTACCAGAGCGCAGGCTAAGGATCAGACATCAATCTCATCCCCACCCCCGCTAACAAGTGAGAGCCAGAGATCTGAGCATGTCTTGCGAATTTGACTATATGCAATATACCAAATAAGGGTGATTTTCTTCTGCCATCTCTTTGAATGCAAATGTTTTTATCTCTGTTTTTCTCTGTTCTGATCAATGGTATTGCTCTATTCAATATTCTGTTTTTATAATTTCGGTATGTCCTTCAATATTGCTCGACCTGATTGAAGGAACAACTATTGGAGAGAAAACCATATATACTATTGTACTTATTGCTGTTATTCTGGTAACCTGATGTGAGGTTCTGTACCAATTTCACTGCACTGCCTCAATTTGCTTTGCCCTGTCTTGTTGTGCTGTATTTTACTACCTTCAAAATAAAATAAATTAAACTAATATAATAAAATAAATAAGTAAATTAAATAAAAAAATAAGAAAAAATGTAAATAACAACAAAATAGATCAGTACATTACTGAGCAACCTGAAACATGATATAACTAAACAGATAATGGACTTAAAAAGCAATAGGAGGAAAATAAAGTGCTCTAAAGGATATAACTGCATGTATATTTAAGTGTTTAGTATTGATAACCATGTTGCTAAGTTTTTGTTGGATCAGTGATTGTTTGCAGCCTCACTGTTTGAATGTTCATTTTATATGCTTTAATTGTGTAACTTAAGCAACTATATCCAAGAAGACAATAAGTAATGTATCAACTAGTGATGTTACTGTTCATTGTTTTTTGAAATTCTGTATTATTACCACACTTTTTTCTGTTTTGCTTTCCCCCCCCTCTTTAAATAAAATTTTTAAAAAAAGATTAGTAAAAGACATGATAAGCACCTCTCAAGAAGACACAAATGGAATGGAGGAACCCAGAAAAAGGAGATAAACCTTTGGTGAAGAATATAAACAAAATCAAGAATACATGAGAGTGGCAAACACCACCGTGGAGTGGCTAGGAGTTCCCCAAGAGGTTCGCAGGTGTGCATCCTGCCCAACCAGACAGTCTCCTCTGAAGACTGCTTGGAAGCAGAAGCGACAACAGAGGCAGGTGCAAGTGGAAAATTGGTTTGCATCAAGAAACAAAAGAAAAAGGGAGTCAAAGGCCATTTTCAGAGTCAAAGATCAGGAAGATGGCTACATATTGAAATATTTGAAAAACTACTTGGCAGAGTCATGTTTAAGGCATTTTATTTAGTAGCTGGACAGAGTATGACTATTCAACAAATAGAAACACAGGCACAAGAAAGAATGAGGCAGGGTAGTCAGATAGCTTGCTGACTGACTACAAGATCAATGATGGGAAGCCTTACCTGAAAAACTGCTGTCAGCCAAAAATCTACTTGGGATGCCAGAAGTAGGTCAGGTGACTTACCAGCTTTGTTCATTTTCTTCACATTCAGCTCCTGCTTTATACTAGTTCCCATATCCATGTCTTCCTCTCCAGCCCGGTCACTGCTGTTGCCTGTTGTACCACCTAGTCCTATGCCCTCTCCTCTATCTTGCAGCAGCTTCAGTGAACCTTCTGCAGTACATGTTTAGATGAGACCCGCTACTCACTGACTGCTCATAGCTGCCTCCTTTTGCTGCATTCTCTCATCCACAGTTAAACCTGCCTTTATTCTGTGCTTCAACCCCATTCCCATTCCATGTTCCATAGTAATGCCTTTTTTCACATAGTTTTTGATCGGTCCCAGTATTTGTTAGCTAGACTCTCCCTATCCATAAAGCCCCACTTTACCCACTTCTTCCAGCAAGCCATCTGACTACCCTACCTCATTCTTCCTTGTGCCTGTGTTTCTATTTGTTGAACAGTCATATTCTGTCCAGTTACTAAATAAAATGGCTTAAACATGACTCTTCCAATTAGTTTTTCAAATATTTTTCTAGTCTCTGGAGTAGGGACTCCTCCAGAGCAGGGCCCGATAGATGCAACACTGTCTGGAACTGTGGATTGTACTGTTGCTTTCAAAGGGCGGAGCAAGAGAGAAGTATACCTTGTGTACTCCAGATGTTGTGATATGTTGGTCATTGTGTATCTTAGTTCCCCTTTCCCTGCACAGGATGTGTTCCAAGGCCCCTGGTGTATGCCTGAAATTGTAAATAGTTCAAACCCTATCTATATTGAATTTCTCTATACATATATACTCATGATAAATTTTAAAGTATAAATATACAGGAGACAGAGGCAAGAGGATGCCCACAGCCCATAACCCTGAGAGCCCTGATCCAGGAGGAAGGAAAAACAAGGGAGATTGAGGGCCACAAACACGCAACATCAGACATGACTTCAATAGACAATTAAGAGATATCTTCAGGACCTTGTAGATGAGCTCAAAACTGAAATATTAAATCAGGTAAAGCAAGATATGATTAGAGTAATAAAAGGAATGCTCTCAGGAAGCATCTCTCAGGATGATAGAGATGGAAGAAGAGAGGAACACAAAAAAAGGAGAGAAACATTTGATAAAGAATATAAAGAAAATATAGAACACATGAAGCATCTCTCAGGATGATACAGATGGAAGAAGGGAGGAACACAAAAAAAGGAGAGAAACATTCCATAAAGAATATAAAGAAAATATAGAACACATGAAGCAGATTCAAAGAAACTACTAGGAAATTAAAAACTCCATTAAAAGCTGGCAAAACTCCTTAAAAGAAGCTAAGGACAGACTATCAAAACTTGAAGACAAGTTTGCAATGTGTGATCATGAAAGAAAAGATCTCTTAAAAACAAGGAAACAGGCAGTAACAATACAAAGGCTAGAAGATGACAAGAGAATCTACAATTTAAGAATAAGAAACGTGAATGAAGAAGCAGGAATACAAACCGGCAAATTACAAAGTTTATTCATGGAAATAGTTAAGGAAAACTTCCCAAGCATGGGAAAAGAAAATGACATTCAGTTATGTGAGGCATACAGAACTCCAGCCACCTACAACCAAAACAGATCTACATCCAGACATATAATAATCAAGATAACAGAAATTCAATATAAAAACAGAATATTAAAAGCCATCAGAGAAAAGAAATAGATTACCTATAAAGGTAAGCCCATCAGGATCACAACTGACTTCTCGACACAGACTATCAGATCAAGAAGAGTTTGGAGTAAAATATTCCAAGCCCTAAAAGAAAATAACCTCCAGCCCAGACTGATGTACCCTGCAAAACTGTCCCTAGAAATTAATGGAGAAACAAGATGCTTCCATGACAAAGAGGAACCACATCCAAGATGACAATATGTAATTTATCAACTAGTGATTTCTTAGTGTTTTTTTTCTTTTAGAATTCTGTATTGTTTCTACCCTTTTTTCTGTTTTGCTTTTTTTTCCTCTTTAAATAAAATTTTTAAAAATGTCTCCTACTGAAAGTGCAGCACTTTTTGTGATGCACACAGTTGTCCTCACTGTGCTGAATACCTTCATCTATAGCCTAAGAAGCCTGGGCATTACAACTACTCTGGTGACAGCCCCACAGCATAACAGTGTGATCTGGAGACTGTGACTTTCATTTAAATATAGTTTAGAAAAATTAAAGAAACCCAACATCTAGAATTGTAACTACTGCCTATTTGGTTATGTTAGTGTTGAAATATTGTTGCTTTCATTTCCTAAACACTTCCACGGGACAGTGCTGATAGGATATGGGATGAATAGGGAATTTTAACATTTAGTATATATTTTCTTTTTTAAATTTTAATTTAGATAATTAAAATTACTTGAACTTGTATGATATTAAGTGTTTTGAAACAATTTTAATGTAACTGAAGTCATTAAAATGTATGCTTAATATGGTTAACGCTATACATTGTATGCTATGTGCATTTTACCCTTTGAATGAAATATAGGCAAATGACCATTTAAAAATTATACATAGATAACAGAAGTGATTAGTGCACACCAGACTTATCTGAGAAGAGAAACCCTAAACCTCTTGCAGACACTTATTTTCTTTTTGTCTCCTTCTTCCATTAGCATTGCAAAGTCCTTTGAGATTGGGATTACATGGACAAATTTGGCTAATTATGAGCTCTGGGCATTGAGCTCCCAATGTCATAGAATAGTAAATAATCAGCTTGTGCTTCAGGCCTTCATTTTTATGACTATAGCCGAGTGAGCTTCCCTACCTGTGTCCTAGGCTCCATGGCTGTCTGCATTAGTAAGCTCCTATCTGAGTTTGTATTAATTTAAATTCTGAGGACAAAGACTGAGCCTTCACTGGACAGCAGACACAGGAGGGGTTTTTTTCTTTTTTTTTTTTTTTTTTTGATCTGTTCTCTTTGTGACCAGCACCAAGCACAGAAACAGCATCACACAGTAAGTATAGCAGGATTCTCAATAATATGGGAAAGATTCTGGAAATTAATTTTTTTCATGATTAAGACACTCATAACAGTTTAGGTAGTCAGCAAAAAATAAGAAAAATATCAGTTATATGGAATGCAAATTTTATGATGATGGTTATAACGGGGAAAGCACAATTATTACCTCAAGTTTGATTTCTTCACACAGTTTAGATTTTCCATTGTTGTTTCACACACAGCAGCAGAAAGTAATGCTTCCTAAGCACGCTAAAAGTTTTATGCAGATAATGATAAAGGACAGTAACAATAACATCATGAACTGGTTTTGAGGGCTTGTTATATTCCAGGCACTGAGCAATCTGTTCTATGTAGCTTGTTTCATTTTATGTGGTTTGTCTTCCTGTAATTATAAGTACCCACATTAATACTGCTTATAAAAGATGGAAAGCATGTCACTTTGATGGTAACTGAAGTAGGTTCTTAAGTAGAAAAATGATTCAGTTGAATTGGGCGGTCTTAAATACACATGGAATCACATAACAAATCACTGGCAGATTGTCCTTAACATCCCACCAACTATTTCAGTTCTCTGTCACTTCAGGAAGGGGTTCCTCACTCACTATGTCTTTACTGTTGGGGTTCCTGAAAGCTCGAAGAGCAGAGCAATGAATGGCAATGGCTGTGTCCACCACAGGAAAGACAGCATCCTGCACAAGTTTCTCTCCTGCCACCACTGCAGGATATAGTTGTAGCTTCCCATATCCACCTCTCTGCTTCCAGTAATTCCACACAGCCTCAAATGCGGCTAAGAAGGTCAGGATTTCATTTTCCTTTAGAAAATGTGAGTTAAATATGAAATTATATTGCAGCAGCAATTAGGGCACAGAATCTCTGCTTGAATTTTTGTGTCATAGCAAACAGTGAAAAATCTTACTACTTTGGACAGCCTATATTGATTTATCTTTTAATTCTTTCTGCTCTATGCATTATTTTTGACACATGAACATTATAATCCATTTAATCCCATCCATATCAAATATTTAAAAACACCACAGAGATATTCACTGGTTTAAAAAGGCACAAGGAGACAGGAGCAGGTCAATGTATGTTTCTGTCTGAGATGCATAATAGAAGTTCATATTCTTTCAGACTCTAGTGCTGTTTGAGTACAGTTTACTCTATCAGTAAACTTACTACTTGCATAATCATGTAATTAGTTTACAAGGAAATAAAAACTCACAAATACTTAAGTTCCAAACTTTGTTTAGTTGCTGCCATGTGGAAATGAATCTAATTCTACTTATTTTTCTAGGGCAGTAATGGGCACAGAGAGGAAAAATACATTCACAAACATTCTGCCTATTGTTGCAGGACAATGATGCAAGTCTAAAATGTTCATTTCCCCAGTCTTATTTTTTGGCAAAGACTCCACCAGTGGAGCAAAATGGAAATGTTATTCCCCATATGAGGAAGAAATCTTTTGAGTGTTATCATAAAGAGATTGTTACCAGACAGAACTCAGCGATATTTTGAAGATATATGTCATGAAAAAAGGATGTACATTATAATAACTCACTGTTTTGAGAAATGAATCTGAAATTTTTCTTATATTTTGGGGAAAATCAGAGAAGCATCACCCACAAGTATATTGTATATAAATTTTTATGTGAGTGACAAGAGGCAGAATTTTGAAAACATCGTCTTAAGTGTAAATTTACAAGATAAATGAAGTCTTTTTGTCTCTCAGATCATGGTGATAATAGTTAAAGGAGAGTTGAAACCACTTCAGTTTGTAATCGACTTTCTTTTAAGCACAATGATTTTTTTTACACCAGCAAGCTGCGTTTTAGGTACTCTTTAGCTACGTTTTTAGAAAATTGCTGTGGATTCATAAATCTGTGCTGACCCAGAAACATTGAAAGGAAAATCCACCCATGAAATTAATGGGAACAGATTCCTGTGAGAAAAGGAGAGCAAGAGAATGAAAGATAGAAAGAATTCAAATTTCTTAGGTGATTATTTAGATCTCAAAAAAATTGGTGTTAATGTAAATACTATTAAATATTTATGTCTTTATCTGTAGAGACGATATTAATGAGATATTTTCTAAATGCTAGTAAATATGTTAAGACAGTGGTTCTCAACTCTAGTGTAAGACAGTAATACAAGAATCTGAAATGTAGATTTCAGATTAAATTTCATTGTCTGAGGCTATAGTATGTGTCCCTGTATAAATATACTAGAATCAAGAGTGAAGCAAACTAAATTATTTTAAAAACAATTTTTTTACTTCAGCCATGAGGTAGATAATTCTTCCTACTATAAAAATGAGGGGAAATTACATTATTTATAGATGTTCATACCCTATTTTATATACCTTTTTACTGCAGATGAGTGTCCAAGTATGTTTATATTGTTTCATGTACTTTTCTCTTTTGTAGTTTTTCCCAACTATATCAAAATATGGCTCAACAAAAAAATGTCAAGTTTCCTTCACATAGATGAAATAAGAGAAATGCAACCCTTGTATCAGGAAAGACTGATGTGATGGTCTGTCTGTCAGAATTAGGAAAGCTAGGACTCAGCCAGACTTTATTTCTATCATGTTGTATTTCACATACCAGGGTTTATTATCACAAAAAATAACAAAGCATATTACCACAACAATACTGTAGAATACGGAATAAAATGAAAAGAACAGAGAGATGTTAAACTAGCAATTATCTTACTGACACTTTATTATAAGAAAATTCTGCATAAAATTAAATTATCTAATGTAATTTTTATCATTATTGTTAAATTATTGACTAGTATACTGTGGGCTAATGCTACATTTGAGTCACAGTGTTCTAAAATGATGTGCATCTGTTTTAATATTAATTATACACATAAGGTTAACTAAAGACAAGGATAAGAATTATATACGAAATAACCCATACACACATAAAAGGTGAAAGATGAAAATCAGAAAATTCAAGAATGAAAATGTATATAAGGTAACTGGCTCAAAACGATTTGTCTGATTCTATGCAAATTCACTTTACTTTCAAATAATGCAGTCTTAGATCTTGTATTTTAGACACATGAAGTTAATGGATAATGTATCATTTTTTAAGATTCAGGTAACTTGTGTTAATGCTCTTTATTTTCTTACAATAGAATCATTTTTTTTTAATTCTAAAGAGAATACAACCCAACAAAACAAAACAGAATACAGCCAATCAAAACAAAGCAGTGAAAGTGGTACAGAACTTCAAAACAGGGTAATAGAAAATTAACAATGGCTACCATAATATACCTTGCTATCTTTACAGTAGTTGTCCATACCATCAGACATAGCAAAATCAAACAAAATTAAACTGAATAAAACCAATCAAAATATAACATTGAATAAAACAAAACAATAAATCTGAATAAAACAATATTGCACATTGTTATCTTCAAGATAGTTTGCTCAGGTTACCAGATTCAGGGATAAATCAAAGCAGCAAAATGGAACAACTCATTGGATTCAAAAACAGGACAAGCGAATACCCCCCCACACACAGTTGATACAATGCACACTACCACCCTCCAAATTGATGCCCAGACCACCAGCCCCAGGCTCACAGTCAATCAAACAACACAAATTTTAAACTGTTCCCTTCTGCTCAGTTGCTATCATTACAGCCTGAGTCCTGCAAATCAGCAGGGCAGGAGGGAAAGTCTTCTGGTTTTTCAGCTCACACACCATCTGGCTTATGGGAAGGCATGGCTTCTCTTTTAGCTTTGGCTCTTACCCATCTGTATGGCTGAGCTTGCTTCATGGAAAGGGGTAGTTTCTCATCTGGCTGAGGCTCTTACTGATCAGCACAGTGGGGCCTGCTTCATAAGAAGATATAATTTCTCTTCTAGAATCATGTTTTTCAAAGAGGGGTGAGTTAACATTCTTATGCTTGTTTTTGCAAAAAAGAATTGTGTGTAATTTATTGGGCTCATAGAGTGGACTCTGACCTCTAAAATTCTTGGTCTCCTAATACTGTACTGTAGAGTATCTATAAAGTAGGACTGTACAGAAGATAGTGGAAAATAAACCATCCAATGATGAAAGACTTCAATGACAGTCAAGGTGTTCACAATAGAACAATATTGCTGAAGGTTGTGGCTTACATATGGAAATAATTTGATTGGAATATTCAAATGCATAATATATAGAGGGTTTTGTATGGTTTCAATTTTCTAATGAATTTTTTTAAAGGTGTTCAAGGATTATCAGAATGTCTAATCTAACATGTATCTCAGAATTCCATCTCATGGTCTTCTCAGAGGACTCAGATCTACAGTTTGTGCTCTCGGGACTATTCCTGTCCATGTACCTGGTCACAGTGCTTGGAAACATGCTGATCATCCTGGCCATTAGGTCTGACTCCCACCTCCACACCCCCATGTACTTCTTCCTCTCCAGTCTGTCCTTTGTTGACATCTGTTTCACCTCTACAACAGTCCCAAAGATGATTGTGGACATCCTAACTCATAATAGAGTCATCTCCTATGTAGGCTGCCTGACACAGATGTCTTTTTTTCTCATTTTTGGAGGTACAGATGACATGCTTCTGACTGTGATGGCCTATGACCGGTTTGTGGCCATCTGTTACCCCTTGCATTATACAATCATTATGAATCCAGGCCAATGTGTCTTATTACTTCTGGTGTCTGTCTTGCTTAGCCTTGTGGATTCTCAGTTGCATAATTCATTTGGTTTACAATTCACCTGCTTCAAGGATGTGGAAATTGCTAATTTCTTCTGTGATCCTTCTCAAATCCTTAACCTTTCATATTCTGATCCTTCAATCAAAACCACAATCACATATTTAGTTGGTATCATCTTTGGCTTTTTTCCAATATTAGTGATCCTTTACTCTTACTATAAAATTATTTCCTCAATTCTAAAAATACCATCATTCAGGGGGAAGTATAAAGCTTTTTCTACCTGTAGTTCTCATCTCTCAGCTGTTTGTTTATTTTATGGAACTGCTATTGGAACGTACCTTGGTTCAGATGTGTCATATTCTCCCACCAAGGGCATGGTGGCCTCCTTGATGTACACTGTGGTCACCCCTATGCTGAATCCCTTCATCTACAGCCTGAGGAATAGGGACATTGGCTGCACCTTGAAGAGGGTCTTCAGCTGGAGAGTCTAATACCAAGATGTCTGAGATCCATTTGGAAAGCAAGCTTGAAAATACTGTGAAATTAAACACCCCAAACTCACTTTTAAGTACAGAAATCTTGGTTATTTTGAGAAGTTTGATAACTTTGTTTTTAATTATGTTTCATATTAGAATTATAGGTTTTGGGGGAAAGTGGAATTCATATGGATGCAAAGTTTCATTTTGGAAGTTGAAAATTTTTTGGAGATAGGTAAACAGTGATGTTTGCACAAAAATGATACCAACAGATCTTTGAAAATTTTAAAAATTACGCACTGTCATATTCTTACCACAATGAAGAAAAGAAATAAAACACTGAGGATCATTTTAAAGGAAGAAATAAATGAAGTAAATAGTACACTTCAAATCCCTCTTGAATAGTAAAAGACCCCAAAACTATTGTAGACATTCATTTTATCTGTTTTCTTCAATTTTCATTGCATTTCAGAAGTCACTAGAGATTGAGACAACATGGGCCAATTTTGGCAGTTAAGAGCTGTGTGCATTAAAAGTCTGAGATCACATTACATAGCCAGTTCCTGCCACCTTTTTTTTTGATTGTTCCAATGTGTTTTTACTGCTCTGTCTTCTTATTCATGTTTGTCCAAAATAGGAAGCCCCGCCCTAATAATGCTGATGATAATGCACAATGCAGAGAAGTTACACAGAGCCTTCACTAGTTTTCTTGCATGTGTGGTGAGTAGTTGCATAAATTTTGGACATAACTGAGTAGAGACATCACTCACTACAAAAAGTTGGGGACTTGTAAGCATTCGAGCTGGAAATGTCCATAGATGCATTCTGTAAGATTCAATCTGTCAGATACAAACAAATCTGACTTATAAAAATTCTCCCAGAAAGGGACTCATTTGTATATAAGTGGGAGAATTATTTAACTATGAAAGGGAAAGATGGCAAGAAGGTCTACTGGAGTCAATGCTTTCAATGAGGAACACACATGAAATTTTGGATAATGAAACATTAATACCATCATGCACTGTTTTAACTATGAGAGTTCCCAAATTCTCAAAGTTTTCTTTTACTTTTACACTGCTTTTGCTTCCCAGAAACATCTAATGCACAGGAGCAGATATTGGGTAAATCAGATTTGTAAACTGTTTCTTCAGCACCTCAAAATAAAGGAGACTCCTTCCTTTATTTTGCTGATGAGGAGGAGCACAAGGTCAGAAGTAACCAAAATACTGTAAATCTACACTGAGAGATTCATAAATGGCAACATCTGAGTTATCAGTTCACGGAATTTTTTTTCATTTCAACAGCACTGTTTCAAAAGCATAAGAGAGACATACTAATATTTTTAAAGAATGAAAAGAGCAAGCTATTTTTATGTAATCTATTACAGGTTATTAGATACAATAGGGTGAAGAAATTTTTACACACAGCTGATGTCACACACAAAATATCTTGCCAGTTGAATGCTGGAACTTAGGCCCTTTGACAATCTAAGCACTTATTTGTTTTTCCTGTCTCTTTGGGAAATAATTCCCTTTTTACTGTGTCCTACCCTTTATGAGTTCCTAGCAAATCAAAGGGGAAAGAGAAGGAGACATCTGCTGTAGTCACTGTCAGACAGATTCCTGAGATCAGAGATGATGATAAATATACAGAAGGTCCACTGTGGTTAATACTCATTCTTTTCTTTCTTTTTTAAACACCCATTGCTCTATCGTTCAGAATAGCACTGAAATTACTATGTAAGCTGTCCTGATCTCAAATTCATGGCAATCTTCCTGTCTCAGTTCACAAGTGTTATAATTATAGGCATGTGTCACCATATTCATCTCAGTACTGATCTTGTTCTTGCTCCACATTGTAAACTTTCCATCGATGCTGTTCATATTGTCCTCCGATCTTTGTATAGTCTTTATATTAGCAATAGGCAATAGAAATCAACCCAAGGTTTGACCATTCTTCCTCAGGAAATTGGATTATTTGTTTCTAAAATCTACTTTTATTACTTTATGTTTCTACCACATAATGATTACTCCCCATTCATTCTGGAATAAGCCAGAATTCTTATTCTTATGCATAAAACTTTTTGATTCTATTTGCATACCCCCTCTCTCCCTCCATCTTTTGGTTCCCAATTCCTATGCAAAAGATCTAGCTCCGTTTCCCATTATGTATCTTTATTTTATTTATACAACATCAGTCTTATACTATTAAGAGAAACCATGTGAAAATGTTTAATGTTCCTCTAAAACATGTGGTTTCAAGCTTTAGATGAAGAAACTTTTTGATGTTTGGGAAGCAAACTAAAGGATTGGTGGATCAGATACAAAGATTTGCAATTTATTTTTGAATCCTGATTCCACTGCATTATTTATGCAATATATGGCAATTTTATTTCCTGAAACTCACTATTCACATTTCCATTGATTTTTTGTTGATACAACCTCATTGATATGGATTAAACAGATAATATGTATTCCTCCTGTTTTTAATAGGCATTAGGTATGTACTATAAGGCTAAAAAGCAAGTCAGATATTTATAGAACCAATGATGTAAGATTCGGTTTCATGCTTTTAAAATATATTTTTCTGAGATCCAAAATTGTCATTTTATTTTCTCTGCAAAGTGGCATTTTGTTTAAGTCTATGTACAAATATATGCCTGTTTTGGGAAAGCATCAATTGAATCTTTCATTTTAGACTTCCTGGATCCTATATCTATCTCGAAACAGAGGAAGAGTTAAAAATAAAAATCCTTCTTAAAGATAGATTAGGCTCTTACTTGGATCTCAGTAGATCAGCATAATTTCTATGGCTTCAACAGTCAAGTGCTTTGCAGTGTGTGGCTTGCCCTTATTTAGCAGCAGCGACTACATTTTATGATTCCAAGATCATAGAATGTATTTTCAGGAGTATTAAAAATAGTAAAATATGAAAAAAGAGAAATGGATGCTACTGTAAAGAAGACTAAATATATTTTAGCATTTTTCATCATTTCACACTTCTGTGCCTTTTTTAATTTTATCCACAAATAAATTTGTTACTTGTTTAAAAAAAGAGAGCTTTATTTGAAGAAGAAAACATGAAGTGCCTAAATATTTAAGTTCCACATTTCCTTTAGATCCACAAATGAGTGACAGTTTCCATATTTACATCAAGCAATATGAGCAGGGGGAGGTGTCCAGATTCACACATATTGTGCATTTAGTAATGAGTCAATGGTCTAAAATGTTACCTTCCTCTCTCTCATTATAATTTCCATTATTCTTCAATGGACTTAAATGAAAATATTTCTCATGTAATATACACGCACCAAATACAGATGCACCCAAGTAAATAAATATCAATGAACATGAGAAGTCAAATAAATGACCACAAGGCAGCATGACCCAATAGCACTGAGGATGTTGGTGGAAGCTGGCTCAGCCTAGCACAACTCAACAGGACCCAGGATGCTGGTGGGAGCAACCCCAACCCAGCTCAATCCAATATTACCCCAGGCAATGGGGGAAGCTGCTCTGGCCCAGTATGACCCAGTGTTGCCAGCATTACCAGGGGCACCAGTGGGAGCTGCTCCAGTCCAATGCAACCAAGCAACACCTCAAGTGCTAGCAGGAGCTGACCCAGCCCAGCACAATCCAGCAGTGCCTGGGGCACTGCGGGGAGTGACCCAGCAGCAACAGGACACAGTTTTCTGAGGGGCCATGAGTCAGCAGGTTAAAAAAATCTACAATGGGGAAACTGTATACAAGTTCTTTGTATGTATTGGATTTTATTATATTACTCTGTAGAGCTAGCTTTTAAGGATGAATGTGCCAAAGTGTTTCCACAGGTGGCTAGTTGCTAGGCTGTGATGGATGTCACTGTTATTGCTAACTGTACTACTTTAGCCAACATGTCACACATCTTAAAATCAGTTTCTCTAGCATGAATGACAACACTGTGATTGTCTGTGTTTCTAACCCATTACCACAGTCCAGTAGGAAGGGATAGAGTACAGAGCCAAATAGATTGCAACCTCCCATCCTTAATAAATCAGAATGGTAAATTTTGTGCATAGACACAAAAAGAAGAACCATTTACACTAGAAGACTTCTCAGAGGAATAGGCACTTCCTAAGGAAGCCATAATACTAGTGATTAAGCTACCTACCATAAGAAATCTGCAAGCACTGCTGGGCATAGTGGCACATGACTGCAATAATAACACTTGGGAGGCTGAGATAGGTGGATTGTTGAGTTCAAACCAGCCTGTGCTACACAGTGAGCTCAAGGTCAGCCTGAACTATATAATGAGATCCTGTCTCAAAAGACAAAAAAAGAAAAAGAAATCTGCAAGCACAAATTGGAAAACAAAGAGAGGAAGAGAGACAGAAATGGAGAGAGAGAGGGAGGGAGGGAGGGAGACAGACAATGACAAGATGCAGAGGCAAACTGCAACCCAAGGTCTCTTGCAAACCCAGGACAAGTCCAGACCAAAATGAGAGAGAAGAAATCATAAGTCACATGTTGGAACTTTCTGAAATAGTAACAGTAGGAGTAAAAAACACAAGTAAAGGTGGCTATGGAAAAAAAAACTCTCAGATTAAAAAAAAATGAACAAAATGAAGGACATGCCCAGTGAATCTAGAATAGCCACAGATAAAAAAAAAAAACATTAGCTTAGAAAAATGATGAAATCCAGATCAAACAATCCAACAGCTGCCAGACGAAGAAAAGAAGAACATTATTGCCAAAGCTGGAGATGCCAAAGTGCAAATGCTAGCATAAAAAACTCTTTACAGAAGTAGTGGCAGAAAATGTATCAAACATGGACAAAGGATTTCACATAAAAATAAGCAAGGCACATAGAACCCCAGTTAGCCATGATCAAAATAAATCTATACCAAGGCATATAAAAAACAAGGTTTCAGAAATTCAGCATAAGAACAAAATATTAAAAGTAGTACAGAAAAGGAACTAATCATGGATAAAGAAAAATCAATTAGAATTACAGCAGATTTCTCAACACAAAACCTCAAGTCAAGGACAGCTTCAAGTGAAGTATCTCAAGCTGTAAAAGAAAACAACCTCCAACTCAGATTGATGCACCCTGCAAAAATATCTTTCAGAATTAATGGAGAAATAAACTGTTATTGAAAAACAGTAAATGAATATCAAAAGTTGTTAGAAAAGACAGATCACCTATAAAGGAAAACCTATCAGATTCACAGCGGACTTCTCAACACAAACAATGAAGTCAAGAAGAGCATGGAGTAAAGTGTTTCAGATCCTAAATGAAAATGACTTCCAACCCAGACTGATGTGCCCTGCAACTTACTGTAACCTGTGAGATGCAATAAAAGTGGTCCTCAGAGGAAAATTTATTGCACTGAGTTCCCACATAATGAAAACAGAATGAACATGAAAAAGCAACCTGATATTATATGTGAAACATCTAGAAAAAGAAGAGCAAGCCAAGCCCAAAGCCAAAAGAAGAGAGGAAATTATAAAGATCAGAGCAGAAATTTATGCAATAGAGACTAAGAAAACAATACAAAGAATCAATGAATCCAAGAGTTGGTTCTTTGAAAGAATAAATAAAATTGACAAGCCCATTGCCAACCTAATTTAAAAAAGGAAAGAAAAGACTCAAATTCATGCAATACAGAATGAAAAAGGAGAAATCACTACCAAGCCTGTGGAAATACAAAAGATCATTAAGAACTATTTTGAAAACCTCTACTCTCATACATGTGATAATACAGAAGAAATGGACAGAATCCTAGAAACATATGAAACAACAAAGCTGAATCAAGAAGATGCAAAACTGCTGAATAACCCAATTTCTATTAATGAAATTGAAAATGTAATCAAGACCCTACCAACAAACAAGAGCCCAGGCCCAGACAGATTCACTGTGGAATTCAAAGAAATACAAAGAAGACTTAATGCTGACACTCCTCAAACTGTTCAATGGAATTGAAAGGGAAGCAATTCTACCTAAGTCATTCCTGGAAGCAAATATCACTCTAGTAACAAAAACTTGACAAAGACCCAACTAAAAAAGAGAACTACAGGCCAATCTCCCTAATGAACAAGGATGCAAAAATTCTAAATAAAATATTGGCAAATAGGATGCAGCAAATCATCAAGAAGATTATACACCAGGAGCAAGTGGGATCATCCCAGGCATGCAGGGATGGTTCAACATACATAAATCAATATATGTAATCCACCATATCAATAGAGCCAAAAGTAAGAATCATATGATCATCTCTATAGATGCAGAAAAAGCTTTTGATAATATCCAACAACCATTCATGATAAGAACCTTACAGGGAATTGGAATAGATTGTCTTTACCTCAATATAATAAAGGCCATCTACAACAAACCAACAGCCAGTGTCATATAAAATGGCCTAAAACTGACAGCCTTTACCTTGAAATCAGGCACAAGACAATGATGTCCCTTATCACTGCTCCAGTTCAACATAGTACTGGAAATACTAGCCAGAGCAATTAGACAAGAAAGAGAAATAAAAGGAATAAAGATAGTAAAAATAGAAGTTGAATTATCATTATTTGCAGATAACATGATACTCTACATAGAAGACCCCCAAACCTCTGTTGAAAGACTCCTAAATATAATAAATAAATTCAGCAATGTAGCTGGATAAAGGGCCAATACTCAAAAATCAATAGCATTCTTATACATTAACAACAAAATCACCAAGAGAGAAATGAGAAGCCACACACTTCACACTAGCATCCAAAAAAATGAAATACTTAGGAATTATTCTAATGAAAGAAGTAAAAGAGCTACACAGAGAAAATTATAATACCCTGAAAAAAATAAATCAAAGAGGACCTCAGAAAATGGAAAAACATCCCTTGTTCATGCATAGGAAGAATAAATATTGTGAAAATGGCGATTCACCCAAAATTGTTATACAGATTCACTGCAATCCCAATGAAAATACCACTAACATACCTCACAGATCTAGAGAAATCACTCCTAAAATTCATCTGGAACCAGAAGGGACCTAGAATAGCAAAGGCAATTCTAAGCAGCAAAGGCAAGGCAGGAGGATTCACAATCCCTGACTTGAAGTTATACTACAAAGCTACCGTAACAAAATCAACATGTTACTGGAATAAAAACAGACCTGAAGATCAATGGAATAGATTAAAAGATACAACTATGAACACACTCAACCACCTTATCTTTGATAAAGGGGCCAATCATGTTCACTGGAAGAATGATAGTCTCATTTAATAAATGGTGCTGGAAAAACTGGCTATCCATATCTTGAAAACTAAAACTAGACACATGCCTATCACTAAACACTAAACTAAAATCTAAATGGATCAAAGATCTAAATATTAAAACAGAAACACTAAATATGTTGGAAGATAAAGCAGGTAAAATCTTGAAGACATAGGGGTAGGTAGAGAATTCATGAACAAGAACCAAAAGGCATGGGAAATACTTCCCAGAACCAATAACTGGGATCACATCTTATTAAACATTTTCTGCATTTCAAAAGAAATCCTCCAGCAGAGTGAAAAGAAAACCTACAAACTGAGAAACAATCTTAGTGAACTGTCCCTCAGACAAAAGACTTCTGTCTAGAATTTACAAAGAATTAAAATAAACCAGACCCCCAAAATTCAAAGACCCAATCCAAAAATGGGCATCCAAGATGAACACACAGTTCTCAGAGGAAGAAATACAAATGGCAAATAAATACATGAAAAAATGTTCATCATCATTGGTCACCAGAGAAATGCAAATTAACACCACACTGAGATACCATCTCACTCCAGAAAGAATGGCCAGGATCTATAAAACTACCAATAACAAATGCTGGAGAGACTGTGGGGAAAAAGGAACTCTTCTGTTCTGTTGGTGGGAGTGTAGACTGTTGCATACATGGTGGAGGTCAATGTGGAGATTATTCAGAAAGCTGGGGTTGGAGGTCCCATTTGACCCAATTATTCCATTCTTAGGCATAGTCCCAGAACTGAAAATGTCATACCACAGTGATATATGTGCACCCATGTTTACAGTGGCACAATTTGTAATAGCCAGATCTTGGAAACAACCTAAGTGCCCATCAACTGAGTAATGGATAAAAAATTCTGGTACTTTTATGCAATGGAGTACTACTCAGCTATAAAGAATGATCGCATTGACATATTTATAAATAAATGGATGCAACTTGAATCCATACTCATAAGTGAAATAAATCAAACTCACATGTATAAATACCATATAGTTTTCCTAGTGTCAGAAATGGTAAGGCTACCAAAGATTTTATGGTAATCATGGTTCACCATTATATTGCTTTGAAGTCTTATGTTTTCATTTATTGGTTGGAATGGTTTTATTCTGTTTTTTTATCTTAATATATATGATGGTATGAATAGTTACTTTGAAGAAAAGACAATATGGCAACCATCATTGATGTGATATCATTTGCTCTGAAGTCCTACCATGCTCTTGTTTTTCTATTACCATTGGTTCTATCATGTTGCATCTTACTGCATTTTATTATGTATGATAGTATAAACAAATTTTGTATGGAAAATGAGATAATAGAGTAGCCATTGTCCATCTTCAGTTATTTGGTTCAGAATGCAGTACTGTCATTCTCTTGAGTGGTTTTATCCTATTTTGTTATGTTTGACATTATTGTGTGTAAAGCTAAGCTCAACTATTTAAAAGAAAGAGACATTATGATAGCTCCTGTTAATATCCAACTGTCTTGTTGTGAAGTGCTGTGTTGCTTACATTGTTCTGTTCTGATCTACTTAGATCTGTCCTCTTTTGTTTTATTCTCTTTAAAATTAAAAAAAAAAGCAAATGAGGAGATTCATTACCACCAAACCAGCTCTCCTACCAGCTGTTTGATCTAAACTATATTCTAGAAAATGGTAAAGAAGATGTTGTAGTCAGAGGATTGCAAGGAAAATGATTACAATTCAGGACACATACTTTTTAGTATTATTTATAATGGTCACTGAAGAAATCAAATACAAAGAAAGTACAGGAAACATGTCCACAAACTAAAGACCTAGAAAATCAAAGTGATGGCTTGGATCCCATAGCAATGCCCTGCATGAGTCCAGCTGAAGACTTAGAGCCAATGACAATGCCCCCATGAATCCAACTGGAGGCCTAGAGCCCACGGTAATGACTCATGCAAGTGCGTTTCATGGATCTGTGCTGGGAAGGCCCAAAAATCAGCAGTGGAAGCTAGAAAGTCTATGCCAGAAGGGAACAGGATCTGTTGTAGCAACTTGAGGGTTCTGCACTGAAGACAAGAAGCAACACTCAAAATAACAAGGGATCCCCACTAAAGTACTACAGCCATCTTCAGGGACAACAAGGTCCTAAGCTCCTCCAATGATGAGAAAAGCCAGGAACCTATCAGGAAGCCAGCATGACAAGCTTCTCCTGGAGGTTGAGTAGCACACATCATCCCCTACTAAGCCAAGAAGCAATGCTCAAAGTACAGACCAGAGTTCTCCCAAGCCAAACCACAGCCACTCCCAGCAACATGGTCCTAAGTTCCTTGGATGATAATAGCCACTCTCATATCATGGAAGCTACCATGACAAGTTCCTGCAGGAGAACCAACAGCTCCAAAAGAACCAACACCTCCAAACAACAAATCTATTTCTCTTCCTCTGCAGGTTTCATTTTTAGGCTGGCAACAATCCTTAACAAGGCAAGGCAAGCAATTAAAAAGAAAGGAAATACAGGACACCTTACAATAGGAAAATTATATGGCAAGGAAAAGCCAACAGAAATCAGTTATAATCATTAATGTAAATGGTCGCAATTCACCAATCAAAAGAAACAGACTGGAATAATATATCAAGCCATAAGATCAAACAATATGATGAATACAAGAAACACATGTTAGTGAAAAGAAGTCCATAGACTAAAAGTAAAAAGGGTGAATAATACTCCATGCAACAGAAACAAAAGAAAGCCAGGGTAGCTACAATTGCAAACAATGTGAACTTCAAGCCAAAAGCGATCAAAAGAGACAAAGAAAGTCACTACATACTAGTTAAGCGACAACAAAAGAAGTGAGAACAATCAAAAATGTATGAATCAAATACTGACACAATCAACAAAAGCAAATATTAATGGATACGGAATATCAAACTAGCACTAACACAGTTCTAATGGGGGAACACACTATTCTACTGTCACAAATAGACAGATCAACTAGTGAAGAAATCAATAAAGAAATATCAGAACCAAACCAAATATGTGAACAAATAGACTTAGTAGATGTCTACAAAGTGTTTCAAATCACAACATCAGAATACTCTTTCTCAGATATGCATAGGACATTTGAGAAAACAGATCACACATTATCCCATAAAACATGCTTAAGTAAATGCAAAGGAAGTAAAATCATCCCATAAATTGTGAGAACAGCTGATTGGAGGAATGTTGGCATGCATGAAAAACAGGAAGTCTTACTTTTGAGTTCACCAGAAGAAAGCGAAGGCAGTGCTAAAGTGAGGCACTCTCTAAAGTCATGTTAACTCGCACATGGGAAAAACCCCTCAATAATGGCAATACAACCTACCAGAATTTATGAGACACCATGAATGCAGTCCTAAGAGACAAATGTACAACAATAAATTCTTGTATCAGAAAAAGTGAGCTCAAATAAAAAAATCTCAAACTACTAGAAAATGAAGTATTAGTTAAGCATAAAGCTTGTATTAGAGAGGTAATTATCAGTATCAGAACAAAAATTAGTGGAATTGAGACTAAGAAAAAAATACAAAGAATCGATGAATCAAAGAGTTGATTCTTTAAAAGATTAAATACAATTGATAAATCTTATCATCTTATCCAAAAAAAGGAAAGAAAACACTCAAATAAATGCAATTATGGACAGAAAGATTAAAATCAAAACAGATCCTGGAGAAATCTAGATAACCAATACCTATTTTGAGAACCTGTACTCTAATAGATGGAAAACCCAGAAGAAAAGGACAGATTCTTAAATACATATGAATTACTAAACTTGAATCAGAAAGATATGAAAATTCTAAATAACCCAATATGACTCAGAAACAGAAAATGTAATATGACTCAGAAACAGAAAATGTAATTAAAAATTAAAAACAGAAAATGTAATATGACTGAGAAACAGAAAATGTAATTAAAAATTTGCCAACAAAGAAAAGCAAGCTGAATTTTACAAGAAACTTAAAGATCTGATGCCATTATTCCTTAAACTCTTATGTAAGTGAAAGGAAATTCTCCTGAAGTCATTCCTGGAAGCAAGAGAAACTGCTTTTAAACAAAAAAAGAGAACTATAAATCAATCTCCCTAATGAATGTTGGCATAAAAATCCTAAATAAGATACTGGAATGCAGAATGCACCAAATCATCAAGAAGATTATTCACTGTGATCTAGTAAGATTCATCACAGGGATGCAGAGATGATTCAACATATCCAAATCAATAAATGATCACCTCAACAGATGCAGAAAAAGCATTTGATAAATCCAATACCCATTCATGATAAAATCCCTACACAAAATTGGAACAGATTATCTGTTTCTCCATTTGATAAAAGCCATCTATTACATACTAATGGCCAACATAATGATAAATGGCCGAAAAGTGATCCTTTTCACTCTAAAATCAGAAACAAGGCAAGGATGTAAATTAACACCACTTCTATTCAATATAATTCTGGAAACATCAGCCAGAGCAACGAGAGAAAAGAAAGAAATAAAAGGAATAAAGATGGGAGAGAAAGAATTTAAATTATCATTATTTGCAGATGGTGGGATACTCTACATAGAAAACTGGAGGACAACCTGGATGACTCTTTTTGGAAGAAGAGCAGTTATCTCCATTTTGGCTAAACCTGGCCCCCATTTCCATGTATTGATATGTTCAGAGCTGGATAGA
>PVLA01013559.1:0-36181 GCA_004027455.1 Hydrochoerus hydrochaeris
ACTACTTATTACTGATATATGTAACTACCTTTTTATATGTTATTTTACTAATATATGTTATATATTTATATATCCATGTATATATACTTATATCTATGAATTTTTAGAATTATGATAAGCATAAAGTCAAATAATATGTTTTGAACACATGCAGTTTGGAGAAAAATATTATTATCTAATTTAAGTTAGCTGATAAATAATAAAGTTAATAGTATAGTACAGAAATTTACTGTAAATTGAGCTTTAATGAAGTAAATATTGACAATACAAAGATGAAAGGACTGGGGATATAGCTTAGTGGCCCAGGGCCTGCCTGGTTCTTGAGTATGATTTCAGATAAAAAAAAAAAAAGAAAAAGTAAATATATAGTAGAAAACATATTTATGAAAAACAAAGCTATAAATGCATATTGTTATGGCTTGTGTCTAGATGTTCCTCCAAAGCTTCATGTGGTTGTAGGTGGGCAGTTTCAAAATTGTGTAATACTGAGACTAAGAATGTGTTTCTGGGATTAAAGATGTGATGATCCTGGGATTAAGGATGTGATGCTGGGATTAATGTTGCTCCACCCTGTGTATCAATGACATCACTCAAAAGGCAGCCTGGATTGAACATAAAGGGACAGAAAAAACCTTCTTTGCTACTTTACTGCTGCTGACCTCTCTCTGCTCTGCTTTGCCATGAGCCGTTTCTCCTCTGCTGTTTCCCTGTGCCATCCCACCCTGTTTTTGAGCCAGCTGACTATGGACTGAAACCTCTACAAACAATAAACTAAACAAACCCTTTCTCCTTTATCTGGTGGGGGTTGGATATTTTGTCTTAGTAATAAGAAAAAGAAACAAAGATACATATATATTCATATTAGGGGATAATGTGAAGAAGTGAATACTCAAGGATAAAAGGGACAAAATACTTTTCACTTAGAAAATTTTTCATTTTTTAAATTTTGATACTGAGCGATTTCATTTTTTTGCCTGTGCTTTCTTAATAGGTGAAAGTGTTTACATTCTTAACTGTACCTAAAGAATAAGTTGCTTCCAACTTTGTTTTTAATAAAGGTCTCTGCATACATTCCTTGCCTAACAAATACTTGTACTTATTTATGGGATACAATGTAATGCAATGATTTCTCAGTTCATGAACCCTTTGTTTGCAATTTGATTCACAAAAAGAAGTGCTTGCAATACTTTATTTTTGTTTGAAGACTCTGAATTGGGTGACAAACATGGTCATTGCCATCCTTCCCACACAAATATAAATGTGGCCATCTTTTACAAATTGTAGAATAAATTAAAATCATGAACTGATGTATTACTGTAATTTGTAATGTACACATATAAAATATGCAAAAAACAAATCTGAATAGTTAACTTTTCTAATTCTTTAAAATATTTATCATTTCTTTGTGTTGAAAAATTTCAAATTTTCTTCTTTTGGTTCTTTTTAAAATAAATAATTAACTCTTCTAATATATACTCTTCTCACCAGGCTGTAAAATATTAGAACATATTCTTCCTGTGAAAGAATATTTCTTTCCTATGAAACATTTCTTTTAGTTTTTATATATGTCTGAAAATATGTAATATTTATCTTTCTGTACCTCACTTATATCACTGAGAATATTATCCTTCTTATAGTATCCATTTTTGAATAAACAGTATTCAATTGTGCATATATATTAACTTTATTCATCTATTCCTAAAGTAATACTATATTTTGATTTTGTGAATAGTATTGAAATAAACATAGGAGTGCAGTTATCTTCATTGTGCTAATTTCGTTTCCTTTGGATGTATAAACAGTAGAACAACCATATCATAAAAGAAACCTACTTTTAGCTTCCATTATATTTTCTAAATGACAATAATAATTTATATGTCAACTGTGTAAATGTTCCTCTTTCTCTGTTTCCTTTGTCAACATTTATTTTTGTCTTTTGATATAGCAATTGTAAATTAGATAAGATGATATCTCGTTGCTTTATATTTTTTGATGATTATGATTTTGAACTTTTTTTCCCTCTATCTAGTCATTTGCATATCTCCATTTGTGAAATATCTATTCTTACAAAACACTTCACTTGTCATTGCACATGCTTTAATTGTATTATTTGTTTTGTTTTTTGTAGTTTGAGTTCCTTATAGTACCTCTGGTTGGATAGTTTGAAAATGTATATTCTTATTCTATAACTGGCATCTTACCTTTGTTGATTACTTCTTTTGCTATGGAGAAGTATGTATACTTTCTTAATAAACAAATATGTGAAATACATGTACATAACTGTGTATAATTACAATAGAAAAATCTTATTGACAGCCTCTAAAATTTAAATTTTTCTGTGCATGTTAGAATATATTTAAAGAAATATTCTAGTAAGGATATTTTCAAGTTGCTAGTATATTGATATAGGGGAATTAAACTCCTGACCTACTATGTCCGCGAGTTCCTGTTCTCTAAAATCGAAGAAAGAATTTTAGG
This sequence comes from Hydrochoerus hydrochaeris, assembly GCA_004027455.1. Taxonomy (NCBI): domain Eukaryota; kingdom Metazoa; phylum Chordata; class Mammalia; order Rodentia; family Hydrochaeridae; genus Hydrochoerus; species Hydrochoerus hydrochaeris. The sequence continues at coordinate 2,479 of PVLA01013559.1, forward strand.
AACATCGGAGGTAAAGAGCAAAATATATATATTGAGAGAAAGAAAGCTGCTGTCTGGAGAGAGACAGACAGGGTCCTGAGCGGGTTGCCCAAGGCTCTGTCTTGTCCAGGGACTTTTATAGAGTATGCCATGGGTTTAAGGTGGGGGGCTGGGGGGACTGGGAACTCACAAGGCAGATGGGCATAAGGTGGGACATAACTATAGTTAGCCAATAAGATCAACAGTTCAGGTAAAATTGATTACATTAGGGACAAATGGGGAAGCAAGTCATGTAGGAAATGGTCATTCTTGGAGCTGTGAACTTTCCTCTAGCGGGATGGAATAGTGACATCAGGGTGATAGGGAACTAATTAGAATATCAGTCTTTAGGATGTGGATGCATTCCTTTGATCCTTTGTCTTGAGGCCTGGCCCACAGCAGGAGTTGTCTGTCTCCCCACAGCTGCCAGGTGTCTGCACTGGCTCCATTGAGGACCTAGCCCTGTCTCACTGCCTATGATTATTTCTAACTAACTCAGCTGCGTGCAACAATATGACAGAAAAAAATATATTTAATGCAATTGCCATGGTCACTAACCTGTTTTCTGAAAGAGAAGTTCCTCCATATAAACTTCTCTTCATTACTGTGGCGCTTATGCATTTATTAGGCTATCTGAAGAAATAGAGGCTGAACTGTGAAGAAGCAAAACAGTAAATATATGAAGCCTTGGAACAGAGAAATAGAGAAAACAAAAATGGAGCAGATAAAGCTGTCTTTCAGTTCAAATTTTTTTAATGGATCCACAAATTTACCAACAGTTAGTCTTTTAAGATATAGGAATTTATTAACAGTGTGGCTTTTACCACAAATTACTTTAAGCCAGTTGTACATATACACAAAACAGTTAATGAAGTTTGAAGAGTTTTTAACCATAAATACGAGTGACTTTTACACAAGATTAAGATTTTCGACATTATTATATGAAATTTGCTGTGACTGATACATGCTTATACTTTTATCTTTATCTTCCATCAAAGCTATAGCAATATTTCATTATATTTATTCTAAACTTGAAACACACTGAAGAATAGATTTTACATGACTTCTCATTTCCAATGTTTGCACTGATAAGATTTTTAAAAAGCATCAAAATGTACATTTTGCAAGAAATGTCAGATTTCAGATATATATAAATACACACACACACATATATATATATATATATATATATATATATATATATATATATATACTATGGCACCAAAAATAAGAGAAAGAATTCCTCACTGGCATTCACTAGGAACAAAGTATGAAATATAAAAGTTTTCTTCAGAGATATAAATTATTTTCTGGATTTTATCTGCATAAATGAATATAAATATGACAGACACTTTAATTTTAAAATCTGGATCATTAGTTTAAGGTGTAGGTCTCTAGATATCATGGTTTTTAGAAATGTTCTCTAAACAGTTTTTTTCTTCTTCAGATTTGTTACAAAAGCAAATAAAATCTCTGCAACATTTTCTTTCTACTTGATCCCCTCCCTTTAAGTCTATCATTCATTATTCTGTCAAATACATTTTAATTTGAAAAGTGAGAGAAGAGTCATTTAAAATACATTAGGCATATTTTGGATTTAGATGATTATAATGCACTATTGCTAAGACTTTTATAAAGGACAGTGGATGAAAGTATAATTGTATCTCTGTGTCTTAAGTTCTCATTTGTCAAACACTATTGTTCACATGCTCATTGTTTGAAACAATTCACACTAACACATTTAGCTTCAAGGAAAGAAGGAATGCTTGGTCTGTCTTGGGCACCATATGACTATTCAAAGTCCAGGGGCATTTATTAAATATGGCACAGATGTTACCACTCTTTGCATCTGTCACTTAAATATCCATGAAGACATCTGTTGTTTCGTAAACTTAATCTTCCTGAAAATGAAGTATCTCAAGTCTTTCTGAATTGTATGTAGACTGCTCCATGAATCTGAGTGTAGCTATTTGTGTTTCATTAACATATAACCTAATGAAAAACTTTCTTAATACATTATAATCAGTAACTAACCACTCTGTGAAACAGAGTAGCCTCAATGAAAGGGTTTTTTTTTTAATTAAAATAACAAAAGATGGGAAACTTCCAACAGTCTTTCTCAAAAGGAATTTTAAAATATAATTAGGCAGAAATTTTTAAATGTTCCTCACCTCTTAGTAAAACAAGCTATCAGAGCCAAAACTGGTTTTGCAATCTGCTGAACTTGCTGTTCCATTGTGTTCTTTAGCCCCTGGCTGTACCAAATGGAAAAATGTCCCTAGTCGGTCTTTTCTGCAGGAACATCAGAAGGACAAGACTGCATCGTTTTCACCACCAGCTTCCATCTGGTACAGGTCTGGAGCCCAGGGCTTGCTTTAGGAATTGAACAACTACCATGCTTTGAAGGCCAGACTTGTGGCTTCTCTGGCATCATAAGACCTTAGAAGCTGACTTTGCTTTGGACTGGTTTTCTTCCATTTAGTAGTTCCATGGGCAAATAAACACAACTAAAGAGTTAGTCAAAACAAAACACTGAATGGTGATTATCTATTATCAATACTTTCTGCTGTGCCTTTTTCTCTCTGTTAAATTAAGGCTGAAAAAATTGAAGCATCTAATGTCACAAGTCTTGGAAAGAAGGTAACATTTATATCTGATATTTGGCATAGAATTGCCTCCTATTGTCTAACAAACTTTACTGAGGCTTGCAAACATTCCTTAGTCTTATCTCTTGCTAATTATTATACTTTTTTGTAGCTACCTGTTATAATGAGCCTCAGGTAATATCCCTCTTAGAGTGATTTGGTCAAAGTCAGAAGCAGTAGCCAATATACAGTTGCATTTTCAGGCTTACAAACTATTTCTACTAACCTGTAGCCTCTGAATAACCTGAATAGCCATTTAGAATAACACAAAGTACAGTCATTTGTTTTGCCATAGTCTAGAAAAATCTATATCTTTTTTGCTTGTTGCCATTGACAAGTTGCCATATATATTAATGCATTTTTGATAACCAAATCTTTTCTCTAGCAACAGAAAATTTGCAAAATACAAATAAGAAAAAAGAACTTCTTTACTAATTGTTTCTTCCGTATCTTTTGTATGTTTTGAACAGTTGAAATTAACATTCAAAATTCTACCTGAAGAGGCTTTAAGAAACCTCAGTCTCAAACTTCAAAGCCACTTTAAAATATGAAGAAATATACAGTAGATCACAACGACCTCCATGCCCCCTTCTTCTCTTCATAGTTCTCTTAAATGACCCAAAGAAGGAGGGCATGCTGCAATTTCCCCCCCCCCTCCTTCTTTTCAGGTAGTATACCTCAGAGAAAGCAAACAAAAATGTTAGGAGCAGTGCACTTAGAAATATCTTGCATTGCACCTACTCTCCTGTCCATCATATTTCTGATATTAGTTTCATTCACATGTTCTCTGTGTATAAAATTTTATGAAGCTACAAAGATTTGATTCTGAAGGATAAACTCTCTAAGCAGTTAAAGAAACAAAAGAGTTGATTCCACCTGGCATGGCTTCCCTGCTTAAATGCTGCATCAGCAAGAAACATACATTCATATTTTATTAAAATGTTAGCAGTCTACAGCTTACAAATTTAATGGTTTTGTTCCTTAAAGGTAGGGCATATTTTCTTACTTAATAAACACAAAATGTACTGTTCTTCCTTTCATATTTCCTTAATTTAAAGTCTGCTGTGATCTGAATGCTTGTGTTCCCCCAAAACTCTTATGTTGAAATCTTAACCCTCGAGTTGATGGGACACACTATAAGAAGGGAGTTTTTGAGAAATGATTAGATTATGATGGTTATTTTAGACATTTTCCTCCTCACTGGGACACAATAACCAGCAACTTCAAAGAGGAAAGTGTTTTTTTGACTCACACTTTCAGTTCACATTCTGCTTAAACACACAAACAGTATATAGTAGAAGAGCCTGGGCAGAGGAAAATTATGCTCTTCATAACAACCAACAAGCAGACAGAAAGTGATATAGGGCAATGAAACTACCGACCTACTATGTCTGGTACAAGTTCATGTTCTCTAAAATGGAAGAATGAATTTTAGGAACAATGGAGGTTAAGAGTAAAATATATTTATTGAGAGAAACAAAGCTTCTGTCTGAGAGAGAGAGACAGAAGGGGTCCTGACCGGGTTGCCAAGGACTCTGTCTTTTTCAGTGACTTTTATAGAGCAAAATCATGGGGTGAGATGGGTTCAAGGTGGGGAAAGCTGGAAACTCTCAAGGCAGATGGGCATAAGATGTGGCAGAACTATGGTTAGCCAATAAGATTAATAGTTCAGGTAAAATTAGGGACAAATGGGGAAGCAAGTCAGGTAGAAAGCCAGCATTCTTAGAGAGCAGTGACTCTTCTCTAGGGGGTTGGGAGGATGACTCCTGGATTCCTCAGGGTGATAGGGAACTATTTAGAATATTAGTCCTTAGGATATGGATGCATTTGTTTGATCCTTTATCTTGAGGCCTGGCCCACAGCGGGAGGTGTCTGTCTCCCCAACAGTTGCAAGGTATCTGGGCTGATGCACTAGCTACTTGGAGGACATAGCCCTGTCTCACTGCCTATCATATTTTTAACTAACTCAGCTGCCTGCAACAAAAGAAGGAGTTATGGAGGGAGATACAAGCTCCACCGTTGCCCCCCACCTTCTTCCCTGCCCCACCTTTCACCAGCAATGCTCACCACTGAACTCAGTGGTAGATGATTCCACTGATGAGTACAGCACCCACATGAGCCAGTCACCTTTCACAATCCTCACCTGTGAGCACCTGAGGTCTTTGGGGAACATTTTTGATCTAAATCATAACAGTGGCAGACCTCTGATAAATGAGATAATTTTTCTTATAAAAGACTCCAGATAGCTAGATCAGCTCTTTCCTAAGTGAGGAAACCTGTGAAGTCACTGAATACAAATTACATAACTTACCCTAATGAGACACCCAACCTGCCAGGGCTTGAATATTGGACAGACCAATGTCCAGAATTTCATGAAATAAATATATATTGTTTATAAGGTACCACTTATTTTATTGTATTTTGTTACAAGAATCAAAATAAGCTTAGAAATGTTCTAATAATTAGACTTAATCACCGGTAATATGTCTATCATTCTTTCCTGCAGTTCTGGAACCCATTGATATCATGATATCAAATCCCAAACAAAAGTATGTTTGCTATCTATCAAAATACATCTTCTGAAGTTGAACTGGCTTGGCTATTTTGACATTTTAATGATTGACTCACTAAGCAAAATATACAATTTTAATACTCTAGAATTACTAATCCCAAGACTCAAAAAGGAACAGGTTTCACTACTATAGTGAGGTGGTAGAGACAAATGAGTGAGTTGGAAGCTTCCCTATCACATACTACGTGTGCTATTACTGAATGTCTGTGGTCTCATCTTCCTCCTCCAATTCAATTGATAAACCTGAATTCCTCTGCAAAATTACTAGGTTTATTTGGGATCAGGATGGTAGATGCCACATGATGGAACTAATATCTACAAAACTTGAGAAAAAAAACATGAGATTTTTTTTTCCTTTTTTGCTTGAATAGGCCATTGGCTGACATAACCTATAAAGAGTACTTACAAAGCATCTGACCAAATTGTCACTCATCTCACACTTACTCCTAGAACAATAAGAAATAAGTATCTTTTCTTTAAATCAATGTGTTGTAATCTGTGGTAGCATTCTGAAGTGACAGTGATAATTTTTATGGTAACTATTGGTAATTGGAGACACTTTCCTCAGTACCATAATGTTAGTGTGATGCTCTATGTGTCACACTTGTAGTGGTAGAGGTGTTAAATTTTTAAGCATAAGAACTAACTTCAGAAACTTGCATGTTTTCTTCTTAGCATATTAAAATGAAAGGGGGTAGGAATATTATAATAACTTTATAGCTATCAGTGATAAATGCAATACCTAGCTTTTTATTAAAAATAATTCTGTATTAATAATGTCAAATATTGAGTGAAACATATTTATTTTTACAATTTATAATCCTATTTATTTCTATGATCCACCTCTTTGACTCCAGCAATACCTGTTTTTTTTTTTTTCAGAAAACAAGTATTAACCTCTATTATATGTGAGAGGTATATTCTGATGATCCCTTTGTGTTTAGTTAGGCTTTTGAAAATATTGTTACTGATCAGAATCTTCCTCCTTTATGGATAACTGTTTTCTTCTTTCTATACATATTTCTGTGTTCATTTATTTAAGATCTAGTTTCTTTTGCTTTGGAACAATGTTTTATAATTTTACTTAGATATTTCTCAATTATCTCATTCTTCCCCCATATACTTTCTGTTAGAAGCATCAGAGAATTTTTCAATTATCTGATATCATCAGATTTTCATTCATATTTTCCAATTTTTACTTCTGTTATCTGCATTTTGGAAGAATAATCTATTTCTATCAAGGTTTAAATTTTTTCAACATCATATTCATAGTTCTATTCACTCCTTTAATATTTCATCACAATTGTAAAAACAAAACAAAAACAAAAGTGGCAAAATTGTATTACTTCTATTAAGTAGTAACTTATTTATTTCACTGATAGAAATAAATGACATATAAATATGACATTAAAATTTTACTTTTGTAAACTACTCTTTTAGAATTAAATATGTTCTTTTTTCAATTTAAAAGTCTTATTAATTTGATTTTTTTTCAAATATATTGTTTTGACTATTTTTGTCAGTTGAAAAGCACTGTTTATTCATAAATGAAAGATTTGATTGTGTAGAATACTTCCTGACATATTTTATATCACTTTTTTATATAAAAATTGTATCTAAAATGCATTTGGGATCCCAATTACAAATTCCTTTTGGGTCCTGGTTTTCCAAATTAAATTCTACTACTGAACACTGAGAATTTTCTCTCCTTAGTCTCAATGTTACTTGAAATCGAAAGAATTTTATGTTGAAAATATGATGCACAATTCATTTATATTGTAATATATTTCATTTTATATGTAAATTATAATTATATATAATTATTAATATATCTTTAATAGAAAAGTGTTTGGTTTAATTAACTCATCTTAAAATAATTTATAGAAAGTTTTACATTTGGTAATGTAGTGTCTAAATTCATAAGCATTCTAGGCCAATACGCCTTATACTTTGATACCTAGGTATACTATCCAGAATTGGTACTAAATTGCAGAGAGTGGTTCAGTGGTTCTGTTGTTGGTTTGAGGTTATCATTTCTCAAGCACTCTTGAGAAATGGTCTTGATGTTAGTTATACTAATCACAATGGAATGACAAAAATATACTAGGAATTAAGAGAATTACAGGTAATTAGGACTTTGAGAACACTACATACCATATTCTGATGCACTTGAGTTGACAAACAAGACTTCTTTTCAGTGAAACTGTATTAAATTTATTATAAATTTGACATGCCATCCCAAATAAAAACAATATATAGTGTATTTCTCAAGGAATTACAGTATTCACAACTGATCTCTGGGAGGCTGAGGCAGAAAGACCCCAAATTCAAGCCCAACCTGAGCAATTTAGAGATTTAGCAAGACTCAGTTTCAAATATATGTATATATATATATATATATATATATATATATATATATATTTTTTTTTTTTTTTTTCTTTATTGGTACCTGGGATGGAACTCAGGACCACATGCTTGCAAGGCAGGCACTTATGCTGCTGAGCTAAATCCCTAGCCCGATAAATAAAAATTTTAAAAGTGCCTGGTGTTGTAGTTCAATGACATACCCTGGTTTTAATTTTAATTCCCACTACTGACCCCAAAAAATTCCTTCCTGTAACACTGAAATATTGAGATCCTCTCCCTTTAGTCTCTGCTTGCTGATTTATCAATTCTTTCTTTAAGGCCAACTACTATATGGAAACCATTGTTAATTCTTGATTTGTTTTATTGTATTGATAACTTGCATGTTTTCTATGAAAAAGTGAATGACATTTTGATTTAAATTTATCAAAATATACAGAACATTTATTAAAGTAGAATTTATATAGCTAAAGTCTTAAAAATGTCAAAGAATGCAATCATACATAAGATCACATTCTCTGATCAACATAAATTTAGCAGTACTTCAAAGAATTAAAAAGCATGTTTGCATGTAATATGTTAAAAGAAATGTTGAGACTTGAAAATATTGAAAACAATGAAAATTAAGACAGTTTTCTAAAACTTGTAGGGCATATCTACATGGGGCAATCTGTAACACCTTTTTAAAAAAATAGTGTATGTTTGCAATACATCACAGTTACATTCATTTGGGAGGATTGGTATGTGGATTTAGCATATTTTGTTTATGTAAATATCATAACCTCTTTGGTAAGGTATCTGTTTAGGCTCACAATAGTTTTTTGTTTTGGATAAATTGTCAATTGATTGTAAAATGGAAACCTAAAGGACTAAGAAAAACTTAGGCACTTCTGAAGAACAGCAAACCTGGAAGACTTAACAGTATTAATAATCCAGCCTTTTCAAACCTAGAATAACTGAAACAGTGATACTGGTCCAAGAAGAGACAAGTAGGACCAAAGCAGCCAGACAAATATCACATGTACTTTGGCCACTTGATTTATGACAAATTTGATACTTTAGTAAAGAATGGGAAGAATAGTCTTTTAAAAGAAATGTTGCTGGCTCATTTGAAAATCCATGTGGCAAAAACATTATACAAAACTTCTCAATTACAGAAATTACTTCTAGATGGATTAAAGATCTAACTCTAAAGAGTAAAACACAGGAAGTCTCTTCATGGCTTTCGTGTATGGCAAACTGTTTTAACAGATAGGATCTAAAATATAATAAAGAATTTTAAAATGAATAAACTGGAATATGTTAATATTAAAACATCTATTTAGCAAGAGTAATTTAAATGTTATTGAAAAAGCAAAAAGACAACCTAACAGGGAGGAAATGTTTGCACTATATCCAACAAAAGATGCACAGTAGGAAGCTGGGCACAGTGGGGCACACCTATAATCCCAGTGCTTAGGAGGGTTACACAGAAGCTCAAGAGGAGTTTGAGGCCAGTCTGTGCTACATAAAGTGTTTAAGGCAGACCTGAACTTCTTAGTCAGTGCCTATGTTAAAAATAAAGGAACGAACAAAATTAAAAAATTTACAGAAGGAATAGGTGAAGCACTCTGAAATTTACCAGAAAAAGTAATAACTCAGTAGAACAGTGGGAATATTTTTGGAACATCACTTCATGAAAGATAAACTCAAATTGCCAATATACATATAAATAAAAATAGTCAATTCATGGATTATCAATGAAATAGAAATTAAATCCAATAATTTACTACTGGTGCTCACCCTCAATGAATCCAATAATTTACTACCATTATTTACCACCACCTCACCCTGAAGGGGAGAAAATAGTGGTGGTAGTTAGGGGATGGAGCATACACAAAGGTTTGGAAAGCATTAGGATGAAATGTAATTCTTGTGTCCTGATAGAATACTGCTACAGTTACTCTTGAATAATCTTTAGAAGTATCTACAAAAGCTAGATATATGCATGGACTGTAAGAGTCAGTAGTTCAAATCCTAAGTATCAGACCTAAAAAAATAAAATTTACATAAATTCACAAAGGACATATGTTTACATAATGCCAAACTAGAAGCAACCCAACTGTCCACCTGTGCCAAAATGAATAAACTGGGAGATAATAGAATAATATACATAACAGTATGAATGAATTTCATAAATGTAATATTAAGTGAAATAAAATTACTCCACTGCCCACAAAGACATAAATGGTCATCTCTACATTTTCTACAGTGTATATATATATATATATATATATATATATATATATATATATATATAAAAGAGTGCCCTTACTTGTTGAGAAGGATGCATAATTCTTTTCTAAAATCAGTTAATATTAATTTACAGTGATAAAAGGCAAGATTGGATATCTTTTAGAGGCATACAAAGGTGGGACAAATGAGCTACTTGAGATACTAAAATAATTCAGCTTCATGATTTGGATCCAGTTTTATCAATACAGTCACTTAAGTCAAAATTCTTTGAGCTGAACATTTACATTATGTATTTTGCCCAAAATTTATTTATGCTTTAGCATTTAGTACATACTTACACATATTCCCATGATACAAACAAATTTTAGCCTTTTAAGGGAATCCTATGATCAGTTCATCTGCTCATATCTTTTGATGAAGTCCCGTGCTCTAGGAAGGGAGTTTGTGATGACAGCTCATTGTACTGTAGAGGTTTTAGAAAACAAAGGAAAAGTAGGTGAGGGGAAAAAAATTGTATCATTTGAATTGTTTGACTGACAAAGAGATGTGTAAATTTGCAATAGCTATGTCTATCTACTAGTAGATACCCACAAGGCTTGAGATTCTCATACCTCAATTGTCAAATATTTCTCTTTTTTTTCTAAGTAAAAGGTCTTCCTAAGCATTAAAAATTTAAACTCAGTTCTTTGAAAGGTGTCTCTTTTTTTTTTATTTTGAAGGTAGTAAAATACAACAGAGCAAGACAGAACAAAGCCAATCGAGACAATGCAGTGAAATTGGTACAAAACTTCACAGCAGGATACCAGGATAAAAGTAATAGGTACCATAGTATATCTCATTATCTTCTCAATAGTTGTCCATTCAATCAGGTATAGCAAAATCAAACGTATCAAAACAGAATATTGAATAGAGCAAAACAATTAATCAGAACAGTGAAAACAATATTGGCCTTCAAAGAGAAGATAGAAGGAAATCCCCATATTTGCTATATTGCATACAATCATCCTCCCAAGAGATGCTCAGACCTCTGACTCCTAGTTCTCTTCCTGGCTTGCTGATGCCATGGCTGCTTACCAGGAAGGAGGGTGTGTTGCTTTCTTGCTTAGCACCCTAAATTCCACCATGGCTGGATCTTGTGAGACGCTGACTGGTTCTCTTCCTGGCTTGCCTGCAGCTTGCTCACACCACAGCCATTTACCAGGAAGGAGGTCCTTAAATTTTGAAGAAATGTGGTTTTAATAAGTTTAGGTAAGTAGCCTATTTTACTGATTGTAGAAATGTAAGTTGACATGTGGTAGTTGGGCAGCAAAGTCACTGCTTTTACATTTGTTATCTTCTTATATTTTCCTGAATTAACCTGGAGAACCTTTAATATCCATTCTCTAGCAATTGGTTCTTAGGGAATGGCACTATTTGAAATAATAATTAACTATAAAAACAATTTTAAATTTTCAACTATAAAGCGGCATTCGTGTTATTTAAAAATATCAATGTAACTGCCTCTCATGGTAGAAAATTCAAGCGAGAGCTAACTATGTTGCATAAATAATTTTTTGTTTTGCTCAAGATTTTATTGTTGCTTTTTATTTTTAATTTAATCTAAGTTTAAAGACTCATCACTTTAACTTTATTCTATATCTTTTTCTTGAAGTAGTTTTGAATTGTGATATTTCATTTTTTCCACAAACATGTTTCCTATATTTAGTATTTGTTGGGTTATTTTTGCCCCTGAGAGATTTTAGGTGAAATTCCATTCATTTTGCCACTTTTTTTCAGTACTAGGGATTGAACCCAGGCTTATACACTGAGCTATATTCCCATTCCCTTTTTTTATTATTTTTAAGATGGGGACTCAGTCAGTCATTAAGCTGTGTAGGCTGGGCTTAATCTTGTGATCTTTCTTTCTGTAGTGGGTTCTCATTTATCAATTTATGTCTCTTATAATGATAATAACAGAAATAAAACTAGTACATTGGTATAATTATATATATATATATATATATGTGTGTGTATTTTGTATTGAATTTCTCAATAGTTACAAAATGAATTTACATATATTCATTTATTTGAATTTTTATTTGCATTATATTTTGAGGTTAAGTAACTTGAAATTTTTCTCATATTGTTGTGAGAAAGGAAAAAAATTACTTCTAAAGGCTTGACTAGGTTTTGGTTCAAATATTTTTCTTAGCAACTCTTTATAATTGGTGTTATATACAGTATTTCATATTTTTTACATTTTAGATAGCTGTCTCATGGTAATGCTAAACTTAATTATTAGATTTGTGAAATTTTCTATAACTATTTTATACAACTGTTGCATGTTAGGACGATTCCCTTGAATAAGTTTTTTATTACAGTTTCTACAATTATGATTTTTAAATTATTTCCATGATTATTAATTGGACTTCTGGAAAAAATAATTTCCCATTTCTGCTAGGCCTATTTTGTTATCCTGAAATACAGTTACTTCAGAAAACATAAGATAAATTTTTAATTATTTTCCTTTGTCAATTTTAAGATTATAGTATTTGTGACCTAGTTAACTGTTCATGGTGAAAATGGATTTTTATATATTCAATCTGATTGAATCAACTCTTGACATTACTTTTAATGCTCAAATTATCCCATTCTTGGCAAAAGGGCACCTTTAAATTTATCTTTTTTTAGGTTACTTGCTAATAAGTGACAAAAGATAATGTGGTTCCATTTCATACATCCTGAGCAAAATCCAGAGTTTGTAGTTTCTTTAAGAATCTTTGCCTCATATATAATATTTGAAGCATATAAATTTTTGTCAGTAAATATACAACTGTTAACAATAGAACTACAATTTGAGTTTAATCATTTTCTTTTAATTTTGCTTTTCTTTGAACTGCATAACATTGCATATGACTTGAAATAATTGTTGAATGTTAAACCAGATTTTCACTTTTCAGATTGGACTTTGTTTTATTTCTAGTCACTTACCATTTTAAATGTACAATTTATTACAGAATTCAATTCAAATCTTTATACATTTATACTGGCTCTTTCCATTTCATTACCAGTCATATCTTTCAAGTTATCTTTCTTCAAGTATATCTCAAAATGTACATTCTACAAAATAATCTAAAAATCTTCATTTACTAATGCAGAAAATTCCCCACTGTGGATGTAGGATTATTTATTGACCAATTCTGTTTTATTGACATATAAATATTTCTAATCTCTTACTACTGAAAATAATGCCAAAATAAATAAAATATTCATGAATTATTTTGTATTTTTATTGCAGTTTTGTGAAAAATGTATATATTTAAAAGTATTTATTAAAAATGTCTGTATTTTTAAAACTTCAGTTTTTAGAATAGCTTTGGATAAATTGTAAAATTGACTGAAAAACATACAGAATTCCCATATTCTCATTTGTGTTTTTTGTTTTAATTTGCTTTGCAGTATCTTTTGTAGGGCAAAAATAATTAATTATAATCAACATCATATTTCATTTTCACTAAAAGTTCCATATACCATTTATTTTCTCCTATTATATTCTCCTTCAGTATTTTCTAGGAGTTTTAAACTTTGGATCGCTATAGTTAATTCTGTGATCCATTTTTTAACCATTTTTAAAAAGAGTATTCATTTGTATCTAAACAGCTTTTTTTTTTTTGCATGTGTACTTCTTGATCAGCATCATTCTTTGAAAAGACTATATATTCTCTATTGAATCACCTTGGCTTTGTTGCCAAAGATGTTTTGGTTATTGAATGTAGCCTTATTTCAAGGCTTTCTATTCTCTTCAACTATTCAACTAACTTGCCAATATTATATTATAAATGATAAATTTCCAATATCCTAATAATTGTAGGTTTATTATATATCGTAAGCATATGTACTATGCTTAAGCCTCCATTTTTTTTTCCTCTTTCAGTGGTATATGGGCTACCTTGGTGCTGTTGCTTCTTCATACATACTTTGGAGTTAGTTTTCAATATCCATAAAATAATTTTTTGAGATTTTGATTGGAATTGCATTGATGATGCAGACTTCTGATATATATTCACGTATCTTCTCATAATGTTTAAAGAACTTCATCGGCAAAAGCTGCAAAGACCTCTTTTGAATGGTCTTGTACACAGTAGATGATGAAAAGAAAAAATTGCATAGTCACAAAACTCTGTAGTTGAAAATTATTAGCTGATTGGAATTTCAATTTCTTTTGAATAGACATTTTTCAGATCACACACACACACACACACACACACACACCCCACACACACACATACGAAAAAGTGCTTAACATCTCTATTCATGAGGAAAATGCAAATTTCAACTCCATTTTTCAGCGGGAACAATATTCTAACACTACCAATGGACACTTCAAATAGGTTACCAAAGATATCAAAGACACTATTCTAATACTTTCTGTCTTACTAAATACTGTGGCAATAACTGTTGCAACTTGAGGTATGACACTAAAACTAGCATGAACTTCATTGATGTTGTTCACTATTTCATGGATACTTTTTTTCTTATGCTGTATGTGGTGCTGAAGTCCATATCAAATTTTCTTTCTTTTTGTTGCAGCTTAAATGTGCCTCTCATATATCCCCCAAAGTCATAGATTACTAATATTTAGATGTTAGATATTTGGGAGGTAATTAGAAATAAAGGTGATCAGTAAGGAAGCATCTGCACAGCTATATTAGTGACTTTATATGGAGAGGATAAGACAGACAAGCTAGCAAGTGATGCCCTGTGCAACTTTAGGACTTGGGAGTTCCCAACAGCCAGGACACTATCACAATATATAACCTCTGGATCTTGAATTTTACAACTCTCAGAACTAGAAGAAAGAGATTTTTTTTTAGAAATTACCCAAACCGTTACTCAGAGCTATAGCACATAGATTCAGACAGAAAATTGGTGTGAGAGTAGAATATTATGATGAATAATGAATACATGAAAATGTAGATGTGCTTTTGGAATTAGTAGTAGAAAGAAGCTGGCAGATTTTTAGAGAAGTGAGATAGAAATAAGTGAGTTTGATGACTCTAGTGAAGCCTCAGAAAAAAATAAAAAGACTGGGAAAGTGTGGGACTTTTTGGAGATTATTTAAATGGTTGTTACCACAGTGCTTGTAGATATATGCACAGTAAAGTCTATTTGGTTGAGACCTCAAATGAAAATGAAACACAAGGTATCAAAAATGGAAGTGTGGGGAATCTGTTAAAAGGGAAAAAAGCCTGGCAAAGAATGAGGCCGAATTATAATGATGCAGGAGACCTTTCTATAAAACAAAATTACATAGTGATGAGGCAAGATTATTGGAAGAAAGAATATCTAAACTGCAAAAAACATTTGAGCCACTGCATGACTGCTTACAGCAAGCTGTGAGACATAAAATGCAAATTAAAGATGTAGGTTACATTAAAAAGAGAAGCAAAAAGCAAAGACTTGAGGAAGTCTCAGGCTGAACTTGTGGCAGAGGAAGATGTTTCTCCTCATGGTGTGGAAGGAAAGCGAGGAGGGAAGGACAGAGGTCCTACCACCCCCCCAGGCCCTAGCTCTGAAAATTTCCCCCACCTCCCAGTAGCACCAGCCAGGGCCTTAAGCTTTCATCCTCTTCTGGGTGACATTTCAGGTCTACGCTATAGCAAAATTCTTATATTTGTAATATTATTTCCACATATTAATTTTATATCTTACTACTTAATTTCTTGCATAGCTTGCCATAATTTAACATATGTTTTTGGAATTTTTCCCCATATTCAATTTGATAATTGTTATAGAGCTTCATCACTGTCCCATTTCAATTGTTAACTTTTGTGTCCCTTTGTGTAGCTGCACTGGCTAAAATTCCCCTTATCAGTCTAAGTAGTAGTAGTAAATTTAAGTAGCAACACGACATTTAATATAGTGCTATAGTATTTTTTAAAAAAAACATTGGTTCCCATTCAACAGTATTAACGTTATACACACTTATATAACTCAATTTTCTCTTTATAAATTCTTGAAACTCATCTTTCATCTTTTCTTTCTAATCTTTCCAACATGTTTGTGCACTATTCCCATTCCTTATCTTTCTAATTGTCTCTTTGACAATTGTTTTTATTTTATTATTTTGTTTTCTCTCTTTTAGTATATTTTCATAATTTTCCAGTGATTTTTAAATAAGGATCACATTTATTAAATAAGTGAAACTGAAGTTATAAAGTTTCAGGTATGACAGTTATGCTTACCTGGATAGGTGTTACACCGTGTTGATGATTTTCTAGTAGTTGTGCTATGGAGGATAAAATGTCCTTTGATGCTATTGTTTTTTGTTTCATTTGTTTTTAGAAATTGTTAGTGACTTCTTACATAATGTTAGAGATGTGCAGTTCTGTCAATTGTATTATTCTGATATAGGAACCCTATAGATGCTGTGATAATATGTGGCTGAAAGACAATATTCGGTAGTCTGGTCTAGTCTTAGTTTCCTAGTGCTCAGGCATTCACATTCACAATACTTTTTTATTTTATCCTCATGTTTTATTGGAGGAAAAGTCCTGTTAACAAGAACACAAAGTCCTGAGTGCATTTAAAAATTGGTGCTTTTCTCGGCCTCTCCTGTTGCATGATACTTAATTGATTGTGTTGATTAAGAAATGTGTAGTGGCTCACGTCTGTAATCCCAGCACTTAGGACTGCAGGCATGAGGTAGGATCATTGCGAGTTTGAGACCAGCATAGGCTACAAAGTGAGCCCAAGGCCAACCTGAGCTGCATAGAGAGACCCTGTCTCAAAAAGACAAAAAAAAAAAAAGTTTAACTAAATTGGATCAGCATAGTTCTGCGTGTTGCTGAGGGAATTTTACTAAAAATAGAAGACCCACCCAGGGTGTGAGTGGCACCAACCAATAGGCTTCTTCCCTGAATGGAATAAGAGAACATTAAAAAAGGAAAGTTCATTTCATTTCTTCAAAGCAGCTCCCATCTTCACCATCACTTTGGATGTCATCTTCTGGCTTTCATTGCAGACCCTTCAGCCCCCAGTGCAGACCTTTAAGCCTGCTAGGCAGACCCTTCAGCCTTCCATTACAAACCCTTCGGTCTCCTGACACACTCATATGGGACACTACACTGAGCTTCAGGCCTTCAACTGGATCCTTCAGATCTCCAGGGTGCAGACAGACCTTTAGCACGGATTCACACACCTGACTGTCGGCAGCCATCATAAGGTCAACCGTGTATATCCTCATATATTTGTATATCGATTTCTCTAGTAAGCACTGACATATAATTCTCACTTGAAGAATCTAGTAGTACTACTCAGGGTTTACAGTAGTCATTTTTAGTGATGGGACAAAGTATAAGTCACTAACACCTTAAAAGACAAAAATTTTATGTTGGCTCATGCTTTCAAAAGCTGTAGTCTAGAGTAAGCTGGCTCCAAGCCTGGTGGAGGAAGGCTGTTTACCTCATGGCATCCAGGAAGCAGAGTGAGTAAATAAGAGTTAGAAAAATAAATTCGTCAAAGCCAGAGCCACAGTGACTTACGTCCTCCAGTGGGCTCCAAATTCTAAGAGCTATTACTGCTACAATCATTACCACTCCTGATTTGTCTACTGATGAATTAGCTCCCCAACATCTAATCACAGTCTAAAGGACTGACCTCTGAACACATAAACACTTGGGGAAATGTTTTATTCACAACCTATCACAAGATTTAACTCTAAAGTGTGGGGCCCAGTTTGGTTGCCCCCTCAAGGCTTTTAACTATCAAATTTATCCACATTGACCCCCCTGAAATTTATCAATTATAATTTAGATGTTGTTGTATGTGGTAATAGTACTTTTGAAATTTTCTTTTCCAACAAACTGTGGTATTTTGCATCTTCCTGATGGGGTTTTGTTGGGGTCTAACTGTGTCCCACAAAGATTTATATTCTAGAAATCTGGTTCCTAGTATGGATATGTTAAGAGGTGATGATACCTTAAAGATGTGGGGCATACAAGAATGTATGGATACGTTAAGAGGTGATGATACCTTAAAGATGTGGGACATACAAGAATGTAGATAATTAGTTAATTGTAGGCATTTGCCTCATAAAAAATAATGTACCTCTCATGAGATCTTTCTAAAATCTGCCCCCAAATCCTATATGCTAAACTTCATGCTACCCAGATAAAGTAGAATGTAAGAAGTAGAACCTCCAGGGAGGCAGTTAAGTCATTGGGAACATGACCTTATCAGAACATTGGAGCTCTAACCTTCTTTAATTATTTTTCCTTCCTGACAATCATTATAATAGTATCTTGCTCTAGCATATGTTATTCATTGGGGTACATTGCTTTGGTAGATTCCAAAAGGCAGTATGGCCAAGGGGTTTGGGAATGAATCTTTTGAAACAATCAGCCAAAATAAATCTTTCCTCTTTATAATTTGGTTATCTCAGATATTTGTTAAAGTTATAGAAAATTGACTGCTAACACATCACTGAAAAAGTGTCTTGTTATTAAGTGAGGTCAACTTGCCCATTTGGTTCCTTGTGGACTATTTTCTTTTATCCTTCTTTCTTATTGTGGGGCAGACATGGAGGTCCTCATCAGAACCTCAAAAGATGAAGCCACTCCATCTTAAACTTCCAGTCTCCAAAAAGCTGTAAGCTAAATAAATCCTTTTCTTGTAAATTACCCAGATTCAGTTTTCTTTTTAGCAACAGATGGAATATCGTACTACTTTTGTGTCTCCAATTTTGAGGGTTCAGTTTGCTAAGGATATGAATTTTTTAATGGAAATATGAAAGGTTATCCATTTTGTTTACTTAACAATATTCTCATATGAATGGGAGTGAAAATTTCTAAAAATTTTACATTCCAATTGTTTTAGTTACTTTTCTCATTGCTGAGACAAATTGCCTGACATCTAAAGTAAAAAGAGAAAGGGTTTATTTAGTTCACAGCTTCTAGAGGTTTCTATTTGTAATTGCCTGGCTCCAAGCAGGGTTGACATGACAGATAGGCAATAGTTCATGGCAGCAGAAGACAGAAAAAGCAACAAAAGAAAGACAGACAAACTTTTATTTGTCCCTTATATTGTATATGGTCTAAGGGGACTAAGTTGGTGCCAATCCAATCAGTGGACTGTCCAGCAATCACCCATTCTTAATCTCTTCATTGCACTAGGCACCAATCACACACTCTAGTTTCAGTTACCTCCAAAAATATCCTATGTCTACATGAAACTTTGTGGGAACATCCAAACACACACCATAACACTTTCAATATATTTTATTCATTAGTGTAGTTCACCTCCCCCATCACCAGGAAAATACATCAAGGCCTGAATAACAGTAGGCAGTATTCTTGGATGGCTATATTGTAAAATGTTCACTACAAGCATGAGGCTTTTGGGGGACACTTAGACACAAACCATAATGCCTGCCAAAAAACAAAAGTGTCCTCATAATTCTATTGTATTCTCTTTATTAAAATATGTAGTTGCCTGAACAGCAGCTATAAACATTGTAAAATTAACAGATGTTAATTACATTAAATTTTGGAAATGACAACCTGAAAAACTGATATTGTACATGCTTAAAATTGAAGCTCTGAATGGAAGAGATTTCACTATAAAGACTTTTAACACTTTCTGTTTTATTACATATTATTTATATTATTTTCAGCATGTAAACTATTATGCTTCATAAATAAAAGGAAAGTTATTCAAGAAATAGATGAAATTGTGATTGGGAAGGAAAAGTGACAGTAAAGAGAAGTAAAATTGAAAACAAAAATAGATTGAAAATGGAAGGAGATGAACTACAAAAATAACTAATATTGGTATATAAAAAGTCAATAGTAACTTCCATTAGATAAATTTCAAAATAATATAGGAAACAATTCCAATACAGGAAAATATGAAAGAGTAAGATAGTGATAAACATATATGTTTTAGTTTTGAACCTACATGGTAATTTCATTTTTAAAAAGACAGTGTGTTATAACATGCAACATAAATGCTCACTGGAAGAGAGGAAGAGTTTTAGTACATATTTTATTTAGAAATTATTGTTTAGCTTAAAATAAGTTCAAAGTCTGAGGTTAGAATAATGATTGATGGCAGGAGAGACATTTGATAATGCATTCTCCTGTAGGATATGAAGAAGGTTAGACCTGAAAGCATTAATACGGGTTTTTTTTTTTAAATGATGCTATTAAACTGTTTTCCCCCCTGGGAAAGGTTTAGCTGTCTTTTTCTGTGAGTAAAATAACTAAAGTAAAGAGATAGCATTGCAAAACTATGGATGGTAGTGCCTGCACCAATTTTGTAGCTATAACCTTGGAGAGACCTTTAGTGTTCTTTGCATTACTTACCTCATCAGTAATATAAATATAATAGGGATTTGGGGAAGCTTACTGAGATAATGTCTCTAATATGGATTTAGAAATAAATTAGAGAAATTAGATTCTTGTGTGCACAGCCACTGGCAAGAATGATAAAGTGAACGTTTACAGTAGGTGCTGTGTCAGAGGACTTTCCAACCAGAAAAATACATTCACACCTTTAAAATTGCCAGGAAGCAAACATAACACACTGATTAAAGTTTTTAAATGAACTTTAAATGTGCTGTTTAGACATAGCTAGCAAACCCAAAATCCCTACATGGGAATAGTGCTCTGGGACTAATTTGTGTTTATTAATATATATCTCAAGTTCTATCTTGTACACCAGGACAAATAATGAAAATATTTCCACTTTTTACTTGTCATCCTGAAATTTCATTTAATTTAGGAGTAAGTACCTATAAGGAAGTTTTAGGTGTACTGTTTTAAAGTAGAGATTTTTACGATAAGGTACATTTTAGCATGCAATAACTTGTGCTTCACCACTCAAACATCTTCAGCCAAAAATAAATTTCCTCAAACTTTCTTTCATAATGATAGTCTTTTTAAAATGTTATTAAATTAGAATAGTTTATATTCATGATGATTTTACTTTGTTCTAATCAGATAGTTTCCCTCAACATAAATATTCAAATTTAACATTTTTCCATATTCACTTTTCTCAACTTCCAATTCTCTCACTGACTCATCACTACCATTCTGATAGAAAAGCAGAGAGACAGTACCCTTTTAAGAGAGCACTGTTGAATAGAAAGAAAACTCAAATGTAATGAATGTAGAGTATGTAGATTTGGCAGGGAGTGAAATGATATGGTAAAACACATATAGTTGTGTTTTACTAGCAGAATAGACAATATTTTTTCAATAAAACATCATTTTCTTCCTAGATTCCAAAAGACTACCTACCCTTGATGTTTTAGGAGTGGAAGGGGTGGAGTACAGTCATGGTATAACTTCTGAACAATGGAAATTGAAACACAGCACTTTAATTTCCAGGGCATGCACATGAAACATGTCTAGTATGGATTTTCACTTTTTTAATCGTTTATAGTAGCTTTACTATTGATAATAGGAAGTCCAAAATGGAGAGAGATTGCATCTATGATGAAGTAAATATAATAGAGTATATTTCAGCCGTAGCTTTTCTAATTTGTTCTATGATGTTATTAAGCATTACATTTTCACTGTGTTCAGTGAGTAATTTCAGATACTTCTTACCATATAGAATGGCTGTAGGTATAAAGTTTACTGTTTACTTGTTTTTTTTCAAATGAAATCCAAAAATAAAAAAATAATTTTTTCTCAGTAATATTTTTACTTTTATAGAAAGAATCACTTAGGTTTTTTAAATATTGAATTCTGTAACTGATAATACAAAAGTTTTGATCAATTACTGAACATTTAGAGTGAAATATATAGTATAACAAAATATATATATATATATACATATATATAGTATGTCTTACTAGATTAATATTGCATTATAACATAATTTCTTTAGTTTTGTAATTATATGACCACTGTAAATTTATGAGAACTGAATAGTGAATTCAAACAAGTATTATTTTCATTCATTTATCTAAAGCAATTATGTTATACTCCAAAAATGTTGTCATTGAAAGTCTTAGAAAAATTTTGATCCCATAAGAATGAGGTAATGATTCTTGAGTCATTTTTTCAGGATCTCAACATCTATATTCTGGAAAACAAATGCACAGAAAAACAATACACAGGCAGTAATATGGTTGACAAGAAAGATTTTGGTTTTCTCAGCCAAGCTTTATGAGTGAAATTTTATAAATTAAAAATAGTACCTTAAGGCGGAATCATGGTCACCACAGTTGCCAAAAATAACACAGGAATATAGCCCACATGGATTGAATTAACTCTCGAATATAAATATGCATTTTGTGCATACTAGATACACTAGAAGCATTTTCATTTCTCTTGTATTTTCTTTATCCCTTTAAATTGTAACAGAAATCCTTAAATGGATACTACAGGAAACGAACCAGTTAGAAAAGAAGCATCACTATTATTTTGTAAAGAGCACAACAAAGTAATCTGTGCAAATCACCCATTGAATAAATGCATTAAGCATAAATGCTATGAGTGGGCATTTTTGTTCTGAATACCTAACATGTCATTTCATATCCTAAATAAATTTTAAATATTTTTAATTAAAATATTAACGAGGACACATGATTCTTGTCTTGAATTTATACACAATAGAAATTAAAGAAGAAAAAGTACTCCTTGAGTCCAAGATCTGTGCTGCTTTAAAAACAGCCAGATTTTATGAGTCAAGGGTTATTCACAGAGATAAGATTCAGGACAATCAACTTTCTTGTCCATTTATCAGATACTAATTTTAAAAGTTCATCTTTATTTTGCATTTTTAAATTATAGGTTGTTTCTTTAGGTCAGTGATCTACAGTGAAACTGAATATTCTGGGCAATTTTGTAATAGTGTTTTTCAGGGAATATAAAAAGAAACTATAATATTAATGAAACCAACACCAAATAGCTCATGATCAAGGTTAAAAAAATATACAAGTATTCTTTCTAGTTGAATTCATGGCACAAAAGTATACACTTGGCCAGTAAAATGTTTGAATACAGACTGCAGACAAACAAAGGTGTTTCTGGAGCAGGAAACAAAAAAAAAAAAAAAAAAAAGGGGATTTTTGAGACAAGCAGTCAGAAAACACCCCGTAGGTAATAAAAGAAGGTTACAGATAATAAATTGACCAGGTGAATCAGGATGATTATGGTTAGAAACCTTATGAGAATTTAACTGGCATTTGTACCAAATTTGAGGAGGGATATTAAATACTACAATGACTTTCAGACAAACAAATGAAAACAATGAAAAATATAATAAAGGAATTCCTTCCATGTAGCAAATACAGTATCTTAGGAAAAAATCAAAAAGAGGTACACTTGAAAGTGAATAAGTATTATTTTCAAAAATCCCTAATAATTTAGTGAGTGATTTAAAGAGCAGAAAAATTGCTTTCCGGGTATCATCTAGTCTCCAAGAAGAATATCTACTCTGACTACATTATGTATTTGCTGATTTTATATCAGTGTACTTACAGATAAAACTTGCAATATAAGAAAGATTAGGTAAAAACAGTAAACAATAAACATTATAATCTGATGATAATGCTTATACTCCAAAATTGAGGAGGCATATATTACTTAAAGTAATACCTGCTTTAAATATGACCGAATCTTTATGCTCAGCTAGTGGTAACTTATTGCATTTGTTCAGCAGAGAGTTAAAGTTTCAAATAGTTTCAGCCTGAGTTCCTGTCTTCTAAATCATAACTGGAGAAATTTCTGCTTTTATATGTCTTGAATTTAGTTGGTTAACTTCAAAGAAAAACAAAACAAAATAAAACACTGGGCCCAATTGTAGTATATGTTGACGGTCATATCATCTTAAACTTACGAGTAGAAGTTCCTGTGTAAATTTTCTGTTCTCTCTGGAAGGACCGGAGTCATTTTCAAGATTTAAGATTTCACTCAAGATATTTTCTAGATTTGAAATTTAACTTTCAGAATGAATAGAATTAAAAATAAGTAGCTCAGTAATAGAACCCTATGCTTCAATGCCCGGCTCTCCAAAATGGGCAGAGAGAAACAGAGACAGAGACACAGAAAGTGAGACAATCAGAAACAGACAGACAGAAACAGAGAGACAGACATAGACACACAGAGAAAGAAAGGAAGAGAAGAGAGAAAAAAACTGAGATCTAAAAATATTCAGGTACCAAAAGTCATGACAATTTAAATTTATAGAATACTTATATCAATAGTAACATTTGTAACTATGTGTCTTGTACAATGTGTTCTCTTTTGAATTATTTGGAAGATGAAACAACTATGTAAAATCATCTGAATTATGTATACACTTGGATGAAAATTTGAATAAATATTTTGTATTTATGCTAGATCTTCATTTGAAAATCGTATGATCTCATAAAAAAGCCATTCTATCTCATAAAAGCACATATTTTTCAATGTCAGTTATCTTAAGATGTGACTATTTCCCTATCAAGAACGAAAACTTGAAAAGAAAGCCTGTAAATGGGTGGTGAAGAAGAAATTCTATTTGGCCTGGTCTGTATAGAAATAGACTGCTTTCTTCTGGACATATTACTCTTTGGGAGGAGTTAACTCCTGGTATTGGAGACTTTGTTATGCATTTAAGTATAATACATAGCATTTCTGGCAGTATCCAAAAATTTTAGACATACTGCCCTCCTCAACACCCCGCCACATCATTTGTGTCAATTAAAAACATCTCCATACACTGTTAAATGTTTCTGCATGAAAAAAATTGGTAGCATTTGAAAACAAAACCACTAGAATTCTAGGTATATCTGAATTAACTTCTACTGGGTGTTATAAGTGAAAATCTTTAACCTAAAAAGGGGAGATAATTTTTTCTTGAAGTTTTTCACAGGATGAAGATGATTATATTGCCTAAATATCACTTCACTTATTTTCTCTCTACTATAATTTTACACATTTGTTAAAATGTCCCATAAATACATTACATGTAAACTCAGAAAAGAAAGATGCACATCTAAAACTTTGCACGAGACTGTTTAAGGTAATTTCTCTATCCCTAGCTTCTAATGTCCAAAGCAATGTCTTGGACTTCTAAAAATGTGAACCTTATATGATACAGACTCCAGTCTTAATTTTAAAAATACCATAGTCTCAATCTTAGAACATCAGAGTTTGATTTACATATTTCATTAATCTTCATTAATATGGCTATATTTTCCATTAGTATTGTAGGATCTGACAATAATTTTGAGGATTAGAGATTTTCTCTGTTCTTATTTAGGCTCTGGATGAAAGTGGACATAAAATTTCTCCTAATCTTCAAGTATCACTAAACTTTTGTGGTCAGGAAAAAAAATTCTGCTGTCTTTCTACTGGTAAGCTGTTTAGAGATAAACTGCATAAATGGATAGATGAGTGGCAGGTTTGTCTATGTAGCGATTTGTCATATAGAGAACATACCCTGATATAGAAAACACTTCAATCCATGTTTATCAACTAGACCCCATGAGAAACACCTCAGTCTACTTACCAACTACAGTTTACGCAAGTTACATGAGTATATTTAAGACTGACTTAAAAACATAAAATTTAATATATGTAAAAACAAAAACTTAAGCACTGACCTGAATAAGAATAGAAGATATACTTATGTGGAGTTGACATAGAATCAATGAAAGATTAGAAAAAAGGAAAACGTTGAAGATGTGAGTTTGAAAGTGTTTTGAAAAGAAATTAATGTCATTAGTAGAAACAATATAAATACATTGATGTTTGTAATTATATGTTATAAGATTTTTTAGCTTTCCTCAAAGCTTAATGTTACTGTTTGATTGATAAATTGTAAAATGTTGACTGAAACATTTCAGTAGGCTGACAAATGAAAAAAAAGGTCTCTGAAGTTATAACATTATCAGGTTATTATTGCATGAAAAGCCAAAAGCTTCACTCTTTTATGTTTTTTAAAAAGATTCATCAATATCCTTCAAAAACACTTGGAAGTTTATTTAATACATTTCTGCAAACTCTAAAATTTCAATGCAATCTAGAGAAAGCAGATGGAAACATTTAAATTATTTGAAGGATTTTTTTTTCATATGATTGATTAAAAGTAACACTATGGGAGTTAAAGCACTAGACACTGGGAAAGTATAGCTTATTAAAATTTGTAAAATTATAAAAACTGTAACTGTGAAAAAATATATTTCAACATATTTACTTCTCATTTCATCTTTGTCCAGAATTATATTATTTATATCTGTGGAAATTATAGCCTACCTCCCAACATATTATTTCATTTTATCTGTTTTATGATAAAATGAAATAAATTTACCATGGTTAAATATACCATGTGATTGTCTTGGATAACCACCAGTTTTAAAATTGAGAGAAGAAATTAACATTATATTGAAGTGGCAATATATCCATTTCTCATTGATTTTTTGAAAATCATTAGTAACAGTTCATTCCTTTTTGAGTTTTGTCATACACTTGTATCAAGTAGTTTACAGCTATGGTCTTAAAGAAAATACAATCCAATAGTAATTTTCTACAAACAATTTTCAGGTGTCTATTTTTATTGATAATGAACAGTCTAATTACACAATGAATTCAAATATTAATAGCTCTTAATAAACTATTATTGAAATTATTTTACTGGAATTTAAATACTATTTAAGGGTATGACTATACTAGTTCCTACACATAATCTTAAATTCAAGAAAACATAACTTCTTTCAAGTTAAAACTATATATTCATATTAATACTTATGAATTTATAAAGCTAAATTTGTGCTTCATCAACATCTCTGACAACTCATATCTGTTTTAAAGTAACTACAATGAATCAGATAAATAACAGGATGATAAATATTTGTTACTTTAAATATTTTAATTTGCTTATTCAATTCATAATGTAAACATAAATAAATTATTTAAAACAACATGTTGATTAATTACTATTCCTGTACTTGTACTATGTCTTGGAGTTGTGGGAATGAATTAAGTAAATGAGAAAAATAAATATAAACTAATTTTCTGATTAACAAAAATTAAATCCAGATCATTTTAAAAAGTGTGGGAAGAATCAAGTTATAATAAAGCAACTCTCTTTGATATAATAAAATGTCTATATAATAAGATGAATAGAAGAGCACTCTCACATTGAATGTCTTTTTTAATTTTAAATGTTCAAATTTTTGTAAAGTAAATTAACAAAAATGTTGCCATGACAAATGAACTTTTTTTTTTTTTTTTCCGGTACTGGGGATCAAACTCATAACCTCACACTTGCCAGGCAGTTGCTTATGCCCCTGAGCTAAATCCCCGGCAACAAGGAGATAACAATTGTAATGTGATTTTCTTAGTATCCATCATACTAAAATATATGAATTCTTGACTAGTTTAAATGCTGTATGAAAAAAGTAAAAACAAGAAAGTAGATTAATATCTGTTGAATTTAAATTTGAACAGTATTTTTAAATTTAAAAAATAATAAATATCAAATATAAACTTTCTTCTATGATAAAAATGTAATTAAACTATGAAGCAATTATGTTAGAAAATTTGTCAGATAATTCCTCATTTTATTCTAATGATTTAGCTATTTAAAAGTAGTGGTATCTGCTTTTGATAAGAATGAGATCAAATTCAGTATTCACATATTTCTACATGGAAATTTGGATATATTTAATAATTCTGTTAGCTACTGTTAGAAGTCAGTATCATACTATATGGATATCACCTGCTCCTGTCTTCTGAACAAAATTACTGGCTACTTGTCTTTTTGTGTATCCTCTGTTGGTATTAGAGTGAAAAAAAATTTGAAAGATAGATATGTGTCTAGTTTGAGAAAAGGGTCAGTTTATTTTCTTTCAATATAATAAAGATAAGACTCAATCCAATCGTGGCTGCCTTTTTTTGAAACTTTTTATTGAGCTTTCCTGTGACCAGGATTTTTGACTTTTCTCCTCTCTAAATACACCACTGTTTGCAGATATCACTGTGTTCTTATCATGTTACCAGTGGGAACTGGTTCTACTGCTGTACAAATGTTCAAACTGCATATTGGTACAGCCATGAATATTAAAGTATCTTTTATTTCTAACCGGGAGTCTTCTAGCATCTAACAGACATAACAAGCTAACTGGTTAGCTTTCAAGTGTGTTAAGATCACATACCTTTGATAGTTCTTGACAGATATTTTATTCAATTCCTCCTCCTGCTTTTGATAAGAGTGAGCTTTATTAAGTTTTGTCTTTTTATTGCTAAAACTGATTCATCTGCAAAAAGATATCAATTATAATTTTGTAGAAATGATTGTACCAATAAATAATATAAAATTATTTTGCAGGATGATATCTGTAATTATTATTTTGAAAAAAGTACACTGAATTATAAATAAATTATGTAATGGCCTCTCTGTTGGTTTCAGTCAAAGCAACGTATGTCTGTAAGTATTTGCATGTATAAAATGAATTTTAAAATGAAAAAAATATATATATATAGGAAATTATTTTGTTTTGTTTGTCTTATTTGGTTTGTTTTGTTTCTTGATAATCAGAATTTTTTGACATTTCTTTTTTCCAATTACTATTTACCTTTTTCTTTGTCAGAGAGTCAGTAACAATAATTAGTCAGCATTTTATTTTAAATAAATTATTGATTTTTAAATTAAGCATTGAATACACAAATTAATATTATGAAAGCATCAAGTAATGTAACAAACATTTTATTTTTAAAAATATTTTTATTCATTTGACTCATTATAGTTCTTTAAAAATAAAGTTATATATGGCTCATGGCATGACTTCACACACCTATATCACAGCTGATGGTGAAGTTGAGCTAGGAGAATTTCTAGTTCATTTTAGCCCAGACAATTTAAGGAGATGCTATTTAAAAAATAATTTTTAAAAAGAGATTGTGGATTTAGCTTTGGATTCAGTTCCTAGAGAGACAGATAGACAGACAGAAAAACAGAGAGAAAGAGAGACAAGGAGAAAGATAGAGAAAGACAGAGCAGAGACAGAAACAGAATACTAGATTGGTGGTTAAGAAAAGTGCTAGTTACTTTTAAAACCATCAGAAACATTGATCTGGTTTTGAGAAACTTATTGAAAGCTGGTAAAAATAGTTCCTTATGTTTCAATGTGGAAAATACAAGACATTTGACAGCTCTGTGTCTTACTAACGTGTAACTGACTTGTTCTCTTAGACACTTTATGATTATTTTGTTTTCAATTTTAGGAATTGTCAGGTCTTAAGTAAATATGTTGCTGAGGAGAAATTTTTGCTTATATGATTTTCATTGCCTTTATAATACTTAATTATGTTGCCTTGCTGCTGAAAGAAGACTGCATATTTAAAGTTCATATGTATTATTCACATGTAAAGTCTCAATATGGACAAGTGTAGGTCAATCCTTGGAATTGGATTTATTCTACCTATGTATAAATTAGACAAACCTACTATTTAAAATTATATTGTAAACATTTCTATCTCTTGGCTGTCTTTTCTATGGTCTGTGAATGTGTGAATGTGTGTGTGTGCATGCATGCGTACTTATTTTTAAAGCATGTAGCTAGCTACTTAAGGAGTAACTATAGCCATCAGTCTTCTCCAATCAATAAATTCTGTTTATTGCATTTCTACCTATTTCATTATTTCTAGTACATATACATATTTATACATCCATATATACAATATATGTAATATATGGAATAAAATTATAGAAAATCTCAGTGTGTGTAAAACATACAAATAAATATTTACATATACATGTACTTACTAAAGGACATGAAGACTATTATGCACGTTTATGTTTCATTAATTTTTAAAAATCATTTTAACTGTATATATTTATGGACTAGAGTGTGATATCTATATATGAAAGTATGTGTACAATATATACAAATCTGTGTATATGTATTCATATACATATGTTTTAATGTTCTTTCTTTAGTATGTAAAGCAGTTTCTACATAGGATGAGGCCCTCACCTTTTGTAAATCAATATATACTGTTAACTTCTGCCTTTGGCCATTTTAATTTCACATCTTAATATGAAAACTTTGAATTGATCTAGCTTTTCATTCTAGTTTTGCTTGACTTGTATTTATAATTTGTTATTTTCATGTAAGATATACTTAACTCAATCTGGTATCTCTTTTCTCTCATAGAAGAGTAAAACATTAAGATTCCCTTATCCCTTATACTTTGTCTAAATTACATAGGAAAGATTTTCATTGAACAAAATCAGGAAATTACATGTAGAAGACTGGGATTTGGAAAACTCTTTACATTTCCACAGGTAAGAGGGTAGTTTAGTGGTAGTGAAAGTAGTTGACTAGCATTTACCACTAGATCCTGGATTGTATCCTCAGTACTGAAAGAGAGAGATTGACAGACAGACAGACAAACAAAGAGAGACAGAGAGACACAGAGAGACAGAGAGATGGAGAGACAGAGATACAGACACAGACAGGGACAGAGGCAGAGACAGAAAGAGACCTTTGGTAGGTTACCACTGGACATCATACTGTCCTTTGAGGTCAAGGCCCCAGAGTTCAGACCCATCCTATCAGTTGGTGCCCCAGGACTGAAGGGCCCCAGGGCACTCGCTGCTCTCTCCCTCTGACCTAACTTCCATCTCCACAGAGGAGCCCTGGGTAATCATGACTATAGAGGGAAAAGAAACCAGCTTATTGCTTCATACTGGTGCAAGCCTCTTCATCCTTCTTTTCAATCCTGATCTTCCTTCTAGTCACCACACCTCAGTGAAAGGAGTCACTGGTGAGGAGGTAATTCACTACTTTTCACAACCCTTAGGCTGTAACTGGGATGGTTTTCTTTTTACACATTCATTTTTGATTATGCATGAAAGTGTAGTTCCCCTCTAGGAAGAGATATTTTATCATGTTTAAATACTGTGATACATATTCACCCAGGTCAAGTACGCTGCCTTCCCCTTGTGGAGACAGAAATAAATCCTGAAGTGTGGGCAGCTAAAGGTAGAACAGGTAGGGCAATAAGAGCTGCCCCAGTACAGATACACCTCAGAGATTCTACTATTTTTCATCAAAGACAATATCCTTTAAGACCCAAAGTTAAGAGAGGATTAATACCTATCATTGATAATCTAAGGGCACAAGGCTTACTTGAGCCCTGTAACAGTCCGTACAATACTCCAGTCTCGGGAATTCAAAAACCCAAAGGGAATAGAGGTTAATACAGGCCTTAGATTGATAAATGAGGCAGTAGTGCTCATTCACCCAGTGGTACCCAATCCAAACACTCTACTTTTCTCAGATCCCAGAAGATGCCAGTTGGTTTTCAGTGTTAGATTAAAAAGATGCCCTCTTTTGTATTCCTTTACATACAGATTCTCAGTTTCTTTTTGCTTTTGAAAATCAACAGAATCAAGCATCTCAGTTGACATGGACTGTGCTCCCCTAAGGGTTCAGAGATTGTCCACATCTTTTTGGACAAGTTTCCCATGACTCAGCATGTTTTGAATTTTCCCAGGTCACAGTATTGCAATACGCAGGTAACATACTGTTATGTGCTCCCTCAGAAGAGCTCGGTAGCCAAGGCACATGTGCTCTGCTAAATTTTCTAGCAGACAGAGGTCATAAGGTCTCTAAATCTAAGGCACAACTTTGCTGTCTTGAGGTAAGATATTTAGGCCTCATTATATCCAAAGGGACCCAAACGCTAGGAAAAAAGTATTAAACCAATTCTCTCCTTCCCACAGCCCAAAACTCTAAAACAGCTAAGGGGATTCCTAGGAGTTACTGACTTTTGCTACCTTTGGATACTGCGATATGCGGAAATTGCATGACCCCTCTATCAACTTATAAAAGAAACCCAAAACGCAGTTACCCATATTTTAGGCTGGGAACCTGATTCCCAAGCTACATTCCAGAAGCTTAAACAAACACTTCTGAATACCCACCCCCAGCCTACCCACAGAATACCAGTTCAATTTATATGTAGATGAGAGGTGATTAACAACCTATAGGGTATCTAAATGAATTTAGGCAGACAGAAAAGGGATGGCCTGCTGGCCTTAGAGCTGTAGGTCTCTTATTGCCAGAGTCAACCAAACTGACTTTAGGCAAAGATCTCATTGTGTTCTATCTCACCATGTGGCAGGACTCCTTTCTTCTAAGGGAAGTGTATGGCTTTCCAACAACTGACTTCTTAAATACCAGGCTCTACTTAGAGAAGGACCAGCCATTCAGATACATGTTCTTCCTTAAGTCCCACCAACTTCTTGCCAGAACAAGAAAAAAAAAATTGAGATTGATAAACACGACTATGAACAGGTAATTCTTCATATATATGCTGCCAAAAAGGACTTATTAAACACCCCGCTTACTGACCCAGATTTAACTCTCTTCTGTGATGGCAGATCCTAATGGAAAGTGAGGAAAAAAAAAAAAAAACAGGATACAATGATAACTTTACATCATACGGTTGAAAGTGTCTCACTTACACCTGGAACTAGTGCTCAGCTAGCAGAGCTCATAGCTCTGACCAGAGCCTTACAACCTAACAAGGGACAAAAGGTCAATATTTATACTGATTCTAAGTATGCTTTCCTAATATTACAGCTCATACAGCCATATGGAGAGAAAAAATTACCTAACAGCCAATAGGTCTCCTATAAAATATAAGGAGATAGATGATCTTTTATTACAAGTTGTCCTTCAAATTTGGAGGGCATTAGATGTTCTAACAGCAGCACAGGGGGTCACTTGGGCAATTGTTAAAAGTAAATACTGTGTATACAATCCTGATTCTTTTGCTAATATCTCAGTAGCTAGTCAAGATATTAGATAACAAATCAATGACATGTCAAATTCTAAAATTCTCTGGTCTTTATTCTTATAAGAATTAATTCTAGTTCCTCTTGGTGGAAATTTTTGTTAACTCTACTCATAATTGTCTGATTGATTTTATTCTTTGGCCCATACATACTGAACTGTTGCTTTGGCTTTGACTCCTCCAGACTTAAAGCTGTGTGCATACCCAAACTGAAAATGCCTGTTGTCTTGGAGGCCTCTAGACAGGGTCTCTGCAGAGGTATCTTGGACTGCTTTTCAAACTCTGCAACCCTGTTCAGCCTGAAGCAGCTAGGTCTGGTCTTCTGCCCTGTTACCCTGAAGGGCAGTTACTTCTTCAGAGGGGGGATTGTTGCAGGCAGCTGAGTTAGTCAGAAATATTATAGGCAGTGAGATAGGACTAGGTCCTCAATAAAGCCAGTGCAGACACCTAGCAACTGCTGGGGAAGCTGACACCTCCTGCTGTGGACCAGGCCTCAAGACAAAAGGCCAAACAAATGCACCCATATCCTGAGGATTGATACCCTAAATAGCTCCCATCCCCCTAGGAAAGAGTCACTGCTCAGTAAGAATGCCTGCTTTCTACAAGACCCACTTCACCATTTGTCCCTAATGTAATCAATTTTACCTGAACTATTCATCTTACAAGCAAACTATAGTTATGACCACCTTATGACCATCTGCCTTGTAAGTTCCCAGTCTTCCCCCACCTTGAACCCATGGTTTTACTCTGGAAAAGACTGAGTCCTTGGCAACCCACTCAGGACCCCTTCTATCTCTCTCCAGATGGAAGCTTTCTTTCTCTCAATAAATATATTCTGCTCTTAACCTAAAAAAAAAAAAAAAGAAAGAAAGAAAGAAAGAAAGAAAGAAAGAGAAAAAAGAAAAGAAAGAAAGAAATATATTTCTTTCTATACAAATATATTGCTAAACAAATATATTTGCTATATAAATATACCATAATACTATACAAATTTATTATAATGACTTTGCATATTTAAATAATATATAATCTGCTTTTTGAAAGTAACCTTCTAAAAATAGAGACATAAATTGATAGGCCCCTAA
>PVLA01013560.1:0-15863 GCA_004027455.1 Hydrochoerus hydrochaeris
CAACATTAAATGAGAAAAATACAAAGTTTGTCTTGTATTACTGGGAGAATAGACACACAAAATGGCAATGTTAATATTCACTAAAATATTTACATGAGTTTTTTGCATAAAACTTTTAAGATATATTTAAATTAAATTTCTTAATCTTATGAACTATATTACCATATTATTTAATTGAATTTTCCACTTATCTTTTGATATTTGGACTAAGAAATTAAAATTTTATTTGATTAGAATTAGCAATTAAAATTACATTTAAAATATCTCTTGCTACACAATCAAGACAAACAAGCTCCAAAATATAGACTTTATAGTAGGTTTTCATTAGTTTACAAATTAATTGTGCCATTATTCCAGTGAAGATGAAGAGTAGAAGTAATTAATGAGCTCATTGAAAATATAATGCAAATAATTGTAACTCGATTTCTCAGTTACATTTAAATTAGTTACCATACAATTCATTATTAATTAAATTGCTCAATGCCATCATCCACTATGTTAAGTTAATTAGGAAGTGTAGCATTGTTTTCTGGAGTTTTGAAATAGGATTTCAAACATGATATAATAAATAAATACATTACTTTTTAATATGCTGACATACTAATTATTATGCCATAGTGAATATTAATTTTCATAACAGTGCCATTCTTACATGTGGAGACCAAGAGATTAAAATGGTAAAAGTATTTAGAAAATTATAAGCTTAAAAGTTCAGTAATGTTTTCTCAAAAAAATGGTACAAGTCGTCAACAACCTTATGAGATAATGTTCAACATCACTAACCATCACAGCAAGGAAAATCCAAACCACAATGAAATATCAGCATGGCTATGATAAAAAAACACAGAAATTAACAAATTTTGGTGAGCATCCAGAGAAGAGGGAACCCATGCAGGACATTGCCATATTGGAGAGATATCTGTTCTACTTTGTTTATTACAGCACTATTTCACAATATCTAAGACATGGGATCAACAGATGAATAAAAAATAAAATAAACACATAATACATACTAACTGGAAAATTCATATCCAATTGATATTATTCAGCTATACAAAAGAGTGAAATTCTGTCACTGGTATCCATATGTATGAGATTTGAAAGGAATAGTATTAGGGAAAATAACCTAGGCATGGAGAGACAAGTATGACATGTTTTTACTTACATATGGAAACAAAAATATTTGGTTCAATAAAAGTAGAAGAGTAGAAACAATGTCACCAGAGGATAGGAAGATTAGTAGGAAAGAAACAGTCATAGCCAGAGGATGGATAACAGGTATGAAAAAGCAGCTGACAGGAATAAATTGTGATATTGTATAGCAGAGTTAGGTGATACAGCTCCCAACAATTTATTATGTGTTTTATAAAGAAGTAGAAGAGAGGATTTTGATTGTTTTCAACACAAAGAAATGATAAAGTTTTGTGTTTATTGAAAAGATATTTACCATGGTTGGATTATTATACATTACATAAAATTATTTTGATTTTGATCAGGATTAAAATACAGTGTGGTATCTATACATATATACAATTGACATATGTTAATAGAAACAAAATGTCACAATATTTTTTCAGGTTTTTTTTGTTTTGATTTGGTTTGTTTTTGTCTTTTTGAGACCGAGCTTGACTATGTATTTCAGACTGGCCTTGATCTCACTTTGTAGCCCAGGCTGGCCTAGAATTTGTAGCAATCTTCCTGTCTCAGCCACTTGAGAGTTCAGATGAAAGGCATGCACCACCACACCCAACCAAAGTCATAAAATCTTTAAAAAGTAAATAAAAAAGAGAAAAATATTCTCATATTGAGAAAAACAATTTTTACTTGTGTATTAACATTATTCAAGTTTAGGGGAATTTCTATTTATTCTTATGACTAAGACAAAAATTATATATATCCTGTGATATATATATATATGTATATATATATATATATATATATATATATATATGGAAAGTTTACAAAATTTATTTTTGCTATGCATTTAATAATTTTTAAATTTCAATATACTAGTAAAACTACATGTTTTAGTGTCATGAATTTGGTTTTACTAAATCATAATTGTGCATATAAATAGACTGGAGATTTGTAAATAACATTAGAGTACCTGAAATGTAATTCTCCTATGGTTTTAAAGCAAAAAATGTCAGGACACTGGCACATATCTTCAAAAATGTTCTTTGGACTTCATAATACCTTATTTCTTTGGTTAACTTGAGTTACTGTTATAATTTTAAGAAAGTATGGAATAATCAGAGTGAAAATCGGTTTGCAGAAGAGACAAGAATATACTGACAGATATTTCAAGGTGGTAATAGCAAAGTCAGAGTCATAGCTGTGTCTTTCCCATTTCATTAATGAGGGGGAACTAATGGTGAAATACACTTTATCAAATAGATCAAAAGTCATAAGTTAATGGAGTGATGATTTAAAATTTGAGAATCCATATGGGTATCCATAGCCATCTCAAGGAAACTTTAAAATGTTGTGAAATGATATTTCTTTTAAATGTCAAGTTAACTGGGCATGGTGGCTCTTACTTGTAATCCTAGCACTTGGGAGGCTGAGGCAGGAGAATCAATTGCAAGTGTGAGACCAGCCAGGGCTACAAAGTGAGCCCAAAGGCAGCCTGGCTTGCATAGTGCGATCATATCTGCATAAGACAAAAAAGTCAAATGAAAATCATCTATAAAAGAACTTGCCACTTTTATTCTGTTGCCTAGATGTTGTCAAATGCCAAAATAAATGCTTCTGTGTAAGAAACTAAATCAACTTTCCTGTTTGGAAGATCTTAGAAAACAGCCTAATCTTCACCTTGGCAATGTAAGAATACCTGATTCCCCAGCTCAGCCCCAGCCCCAATAGAAGTCACTTGCTCAGGGAGGAGGTGAGAGGAGGGAGCAGGCTGAACTCAGGACAGGGCCCATGGGCTTCAATGAACCCTCTCTGTCCAAGGGCACTAGCAGGACGTGGGCTTGCACTTTCCTTTTGGATTTTGGAAAGGAGGAATTCATAAAATACAGCATGGTACAGTGTAAACACTCTCTCCACCCAATCTCTCTCTCTCTCCCTCCCTCCATCTCTGCCTCTTTCTCTCTCCCTCTCTCTCTCTCTTTCTCTCTTTTTTTCTTCTCATTTAAATCAGATAAAAATGGAGAATATGTAAGAACAAATATTCCAGTCTCTTATATTCTGAATTTCCTTCCTAAAGTGATTTTCATAATTCCAGCCTTATACAATTAGTTTGTTTTATAACAGTCTCTTTTCTCAGTTGATTCTGCATTTATCAGTGGCATATAATTTAAATTTAAAAAATTCAAATACACCTTCATACTTGATATAATTGTTATGATCTTCTTTGAAGCAGGCTTGTAATAATCAAAAAATATTTATAACACATATGAACTGCAAACATGTACACATAAAATTAAATCTTATTAAAATGTGCATCATGAGTATTTCCTAGTGACCAGGTCAGATGGATCACAGGTAGGACATAATCTGTACCCCAAATCTAGGGAGCAATATAATACAAATCCCCACAACATGGACCTTTATTCAGCTCTAAAGTGTAAAACTGGACAAGCTGAGCTGCAAAAAAACCTAGTCAGAGTTGATGAACATACGGTATATGTGGCATTTATTTTTCTTTAAAACAGCAAAAGTTAGTGCATCAATAGTTTTTCTAAACTAAAACTTCAGTACTGAAGCTTAATGGCAGTACTGACAGTTTGATATGAAAAAGTGTTTTGGGTTGCATTTTGGGCACTCTTTCTAAAGTGGTATTCATTCTTGCCCTAGAGTAAGTGTTTGCACTTCAAATGACTCCTTTATCTCACACATGGACCCGATACCCAGGGCAGCAATATTAAAATATTAAATTAATTATTGATTCATGAAGACATCAACGTGTTAAAGGAGGTCACCTATTAATAAGGTCTCAGCTGAATGACCTGTTGGAAGGCAGGGCCGAGTTTGAGGAAGTAGATCATATGGCCATGTCTTTGCATCTAGTGACATGTTGAGGGGCACAGTTACATCTCCCTATTGATGGAAACCCAAGATGTTAAACCTAAATTGTAGACACTGTGACAGCCTTTCCAAAGACAGACAGCATCATAAAGCATGTCCATGGGAATCCCAGGCTCTAGGGAACTATGAAACATAAAGATGGAGGAGGAAGACTGGGAGAAGCTCATCAGTGGGTGCTGTGGGCAGTCCCACAGTGTCAAGATATTCTGTGGTGCTGCTGAGCAGTAGGGTGACTGAAGCTAACAGTATTGTACTATTTATTACACAAATCTTTCAAAGAGGAATTTAGTGATATCACAGAAATGATCATTCTCGAGGAAGCAGACAATTCAACTCTTATTAAGCCCAATAGAGTTCATACATATATTGAAACATCACATGATCTCCAAAAATATGTGTAATTTTTATATGTTTAAATGTAAGTTCAAACAGAATCAAAACAAAACTAAAAGAAGCAAAAATACTGGCAACCAGAAAACAAATTAGGATGAGAATTTTTACAGCTGTTTCAAACATAACTGCCCTCAGTATTCTGTTATTTTCAAACAGAAAATAAATGTCACTCAGTATATGAATATATAAACAAACAGTGGAATGGAAATATGTAAAATTAGTTATGCCTTATGTTGTTAAACACAGTGCCATTTTTCTTTCTGAAATTCCAAACCAGGTCCACTAGAGTTTTATTCAAATTTTTGTCCTCATTCCTGTTGCCACATAGGTATTCCTTCCTATTGATATCTTCCCCCCAATTGCATTCTGCTCGTAACTGAGTAATGAATATAGTTTTTGCTGCCTCAGTATTAGCACACACAATGACTGCTCTAATCACTGCTCCCTGCAGGTTTTCTCATCAACCATTTTTTTTAAATTCTGTAATTCTCCAGAATTGGTGTGGTGACTTCTTCCTCAAGTTCTCACATTAGCAATATGTCCAAATACAGAGTCAGTCCAAAAGCCCAGCAGGAGGATCTGCGTACTGTGATGATTTTACCTGTGGGGATGTCATGAAAGAAGCATGCACTTTTAATTTATAGCTGCAATCTGGATATTGATGTAGCTCTTATTTCTTCTGCCACTCAGTTTGACAGCAATCCAATTTGGACTATTGCACCTCCATGGGATCCCCATTTTGGACTCTCTCTAGTGCATCAGGGAGATCAGGGAGTCCCTCCCTCAAGTGAGAAACTCCTTTAAAATCTGTGTCATGTATGGAAAACATGAATCTAAATGATTTGTCCCCTAGCCCTTTGCCTTGTCACTAGCTTTCATCTGCTTATGACTTTTGATAATGACTTGTCTAGGGTCAACTTCTTGCTTAGGGCTTGGTGTGAATGAGGAAATTTTCTTGTCTCACAGCCAGCACATTATTCCTTTCTGTACATGGAAATGTTGAACAGGAAATCCTTATTTATTTTCTAAAGAGCTGTATCAGATAAAAATAGAGCACAAGAGTCATTCTGTTTCTGGTTATCTTGGCCAAGAAAGAGTGTGAACCACAACTAAGAATGCTTTAATGGAGAGGCTCTCCAAAAATTAAAATGACAGGCACAGCATGATGGCCTGATGGCAGAAGGAAATGCTCAAAATTTTCCTTAGATGATCATCCCCTCCAGCACAGTCTCATGCAATTCACAGGAACAGAAATTATTAGCTAAGATTATATCTTGGATTACTGTTCTTAGGCTTATTAGCTACAACTACACAGTACAGGTCTTGGGAACCTATGGCACTTTCCTTGGCTCACCCATATTAATCAGCCTAATACACAAGCAAACACTGTGGACCCTGGCAGAAGAAGCCCCTGTTACAGGTTTGGTCATTGTGGAGGTCTCTCTGCAGGCACCAGGCAATTAATGTGGACCCATCTCCACTTGATGACAGCTCCCCTTGATAAGGGTGCTGTTGACTCTAGTTTTTTTCAGAGTCATGAGATTGTGATGGGAAAGGATATCCATGACTCCTCTTGTCCTCAGGCATCCTGTCTGATTTGAACTTTTGAATGTCAGCACATTTCCTGCTGACACCTGACTAGACTCTTTTTCTAACCTGAAATGTCATACATTGTGCTATTGCAGTAGTTGTTTCTGTAATTGTATTCAGCAACTTCCTGGGAAACCCTACAGTGGGTGTTTTTGGAGGCCACTAGAAAGCCACTTTGAGCAGAATTTAAAATTAAATAAATGTGTTTCTGTTTTTTTGTGAGTTTGTCCTAGACCTCCGCATTTTGCCTGGCAATGGAAGCTGATTCATAGTAAGTGAACCTGTATGAATCATTGCACCTGGTTGAGGCATCTAGTGCCCTGTTTAGCCAGAGATTACTCAAGGACCAGAGATAACTCAAGACCAAAGCTGAAGTCACCTTGGCTCCAAAACTAACAGTAGAGACTACATCTGAAGGAATCTCACTACTGCAGTTACACTCCCACCATAAATGTCATCGTGGAGATTAGATGGTTCTCCTACATCGGCATAATTTACTACTTGGACAAGTCTTTGAAATGACTCACAATTTTCTGTTCATTCACTGTGCTTTTCTCAGTTTGCTCACCGTCTGACTTTGACCTAATAAATATGGGCATTCCAGAGAATTCTTTGTCTTAGCACTCAGTGTCTTGAACTCAGCTAAAAGGTGTTGACTCTTCTGGAGCTCTAAAATCATTCCATTTGTCTCATTTAATTTAAGTCTTCAGCATCCACTGATTTGGAAGATCAGGGATCTCTGGCAGGACCCTATAATTGGAGACTGGGACAGGGACCTAAAATCCTTAGAGTTGGAATTTTAGCCTGAATAAGTAAGTCCACCCAGTGTGGAAAAGTTTAGATATTGAGGAGGCCTTCACAGAGCAAAAACTTCACCAGGGATGCCTGGAGAGAAGAGAGGGAAGAAAAAGGCCAATTCATCCCAATGTGAAAAGCCATTATGTCCTGGTGTAAAATCAGGGGCAAAAGGCTTTAGCCCATGAGCAAAGGAATTTACAACTGCTCCAAAGCCTGCTTAAATGCTCAGTGGCTCTTGTGACAAAGAAAGATTTTAACACAAATTTCAAAAAGATTAACCAAATATAATCCATGGTTTCCTCAAACAGGCACAATAGAAATTGATATTTGGGAAAGAGATGGAGAAAATCTTAAAAAGGCACACAAGGCAGGGCAAATCATTTACCCTGAGAGTTTCTCAACTTGGAATCTGGTCCATTCAGTTTTAAATACCTTAAAGTAAATATTCTCTGATTAGGACTTGGAGGGAAGAGAGCTCCCTGCTGATGTGCATGCCGCCAAAACAAAAACGCTAGAGGGTACACCTTAATAGCAGACAGCAGCTTTACAAAAAGTGTCTTATGGGGCTCTATCCAAAAACTTACAGATAGTTCAAGAAGAGGCAGTTTCATGGGGGAGAGAATAATACCCTCCGTGATTTCTTCCCAGGTGGAGCTGAAAGACACACTAATGACAATGAGTGTTTTGTTCCTATGCATTTTGAAATAAAACTGCTAACAAATCTTAAACCAAGTGTGCTTAACAATGGATTCCAAAGTCCATTCATTTACTGTAGAACTCTCATAGAATAGTTTGGATGCATATCAATTAACACCTTATGCTATAAAATATTCAGCACAAAAATGCCTGTTTCCCACTCGATTCTTTCATTTTGATGTAAATCTAAAAACTCTTGTTTCAAAGTGGCTCATAAAAACAGGACAGGTTCCAACTCACATCCAGTAATAAACAGAAAAATGCCTTCATAGACAGGAATATATGCATCACTTGAGAAGCAGATTCTTCATCCTGAAGAGCTATTTCCAGAACTGACAAAAATAGTAAAAAATTCATGAACAGTTATTCCAGAGGATGGGGTTCCAATGATGTCCTTTTTCCATATTCTGCAAGGACCCAAGGATCACTTTACTCAGTTTGTGACAAAGTTACTAGAAGCCATTTGCAGACAGGTACCAAACACAGAAGCAGAAAACATTTTAACTTTACAATTAGCATATGAAAATGCTGATTGGATTGTGAACAGGATTTAAATCCTCTGAAGTCAACTAATGATTAAACAACATATATTCAAGAAGGTCAAGACATTGGAACTGAGTCTTATAATACAAGTATGATGGCTCATGTTATGGCTGGTTGTGCAAATGCAAAAAAGGCATAATATAAAATGCTTTAATCGTGGAAAAATGGGACATACTAAAAATAATTGCAGAGTTGTTGTTAGAACAAATAGGACAGATGCTGCAGCTGCAGCACAAAAGTGCATCTGGTAGTTAGGACTCAGGCTCTGCACCTGGATTCTGTCCCACATGCCAAAATGAGAAGCATTGAGCTAAATATTGTCATGCTAGATTCTATAAGGGTGGTACATCTTTGCCAAAAATGAGATGAGGTCTTTTCCTCTGGCTGAGACAGCAATAGAGAAGGCATGGCCTGTGAGTCAAAATGCCACTCAACTTGACCCAGTGCAAACTTGCCAGCAAATTCAAGAACAGAATCAAAGGTGGTTCTCTGGAGAGGTATTAACTCATTCACCAGGGGAACGAGTCAAAGTGCAGGATTAGATCTTCCTGCCGCTTGCAGAGTCCCTCTCATTGGAGTTTACCATCCAACTCCAATTCCCACAGGAAATAGGGATCCACCACCTGAAGAGACAGTTGGTCTTGTCAAGGGAAAGGCTGATCTAAATTTAAAAGGAATAACTATTTTGCCTAGTGTGATTGATGGTGATTGTCAAAATGAGATATAAGTTCTTGCATGTGCTATGCATCTCTGGGTTTTGAACAGGGAAACTATGTAGCAAAGTTGATTTTGTTACCCATAGAGAAGCCTTCTTTTGTTAAGCATAGACAGCACAGTGTGGAGAAAGATCCTCAGAGCAAGGCTTCAAAAAGAGAATTTTATTTTTCACAGAAAGTGACTAAAACCCAGCCTATGTGTTTTATAAATATTGCTGGAAAAGACTTTAAAGTTCTAATAGACACTGGTTCAAATGTGTCTGTGATTGCATCAGAACAATAGCTGACAACTTGGCCAATGCAAAGGGCTTCTATGTCCCTTATCAAACTGGGAACCCCTCAGCATGTGTTACAAAGTGTCTCTCCACTTCCTTATGAGGGCCCAGACTGACAAAAGGTTTCTTTTTACCTTATG
Organism: Hydrochoerus hydrochaeris; assembly: GCA_004027455.1. Lineage (NCBI taxonomy): Eukaryota > Metazoa > Chordata > Mammalia > Rodentia > Hydrochaeridae > Hydrochoerus > Hydrochoerus hydrochaeris. The sequence continues at coordinate 9,184 of PVLA01013560.1, forward strand.
TTGCACCTATTCTAGTTAATGTGTGGGAAAAAAATTTGTTACAAAAGTGGAAATTAATGCTTACTAGTGTTTCTAATTTTAAAATTAAACAAATTCCATTTTGGAAAATGAACAAAAAGATTTAGATAATAAAATTAAGAAAATGATGATTAAAATGGGATATCAGGAAGATAAAGGAATAAGAATAAACTTATAGGGAATCAAAGAGTGTTAATATTAAACTTAAAAATAAGAAGCAAGCTATGGGATACTAGCAGGTTATTTGACAAATGCCACTGATGCTTCTCTCCCCAAAACAGGCTAACATTACAAAGGAAAACTAAGGAGCCTATTTGTGTAGATCAGTTGGCTCGTAACAAGGTGAAGCTAACTCAACTATACAAATTAGTTGAAGAATTGCACCTGGGACATTTAGAAAGCTCAACTAGACCTTGGAATACTCCAGTTTTTTGTTATTCCAAAGAAGTCAGGCAAACGGAGCTGGTTACAAATTTAAGAGCTGTAAATGCTTGCTTACTTCCTATGGGGGGGCTGCAGGCATGACTGCCAAATGTAACTATATTTTCCCAAGACTGGCCTCTCCTCACAACTGATTTAAAGAGTTGCATTTTAAAAATTCCTGTTTTTTTTTTTTGCATGGGTAGACCTTATTTTGCATTTTCCATGCTTAATTTAAACTTTAAAAGATCAATACAGCTAATAATGTGGAAACGAGGTTATGCTTGCAACTTAACAATTGTAGGATCCATGAAAAATATAAAGCCTTGGTGGGAGTCCAGAAATACTGAAGGCAGCCTCATGTGATGGCTGGCAATCAGCCAGAGAATCCACCTCCAGCTCCCCCAAATGACCAGGAGAGAGGACAAGTGATCCACTGGAACAACATCTAAGCAGTCATTCATGAAACTAGGTATATAATCACCAGCAGGGAAATTCCACCTAGCCCTGAAAATTATTTGGTTGCATTACTTGCTCTGTTGACAATATCCATATATATGACACCAGTATCTAGACTGTAGCAATGGACTTATGTCACTAATCCACCGTTACTTATGTGCATTACTTTGGCAGATTCTCCACCTGAGTTTTCCCATGAACTAGACATGACTCATCCTAGGCTAAGTGTCATTACAAAGCCACTCATTTCTGCTTAACTGACTTGATTTATAACAAACCTATGCATCCTTGGGAAGACAAAAAGAAGCATAAACAAGGAACTATCCATCAAAATATTACTATGGATATTGAAGCTCTCCAGAGGGAAGTATTCGCAACAAATGAAAAGATTTAACAAACAAATTCAAGATTGGTACAAATTTTCTAATATCTTAGGTCAATTAAATCCTTTCCATTATCTAAAGACACACTTCTGTATTTATGTTGCGATACTTGGAGTAATCTCTGTGTTTCTCCTTTTTCTATTCATAGTCTATTGAAGAGAAGCCAAGACAGGCCTACTCCTAGACAACATTCAACCATGACATACTCTGATCCAGTTTTGTTACAAAAATGAAAAGGGGGAGATTTTGGAGACCACTATGAAGCTGCCCTAGGCAGGATTTAAAACTATTTAAATGGCTTTCTATGTTTATCCATGAGTGTGTTCTAGGCCCGGGGACCTTGCTGTCAATAGCAGCTGATTCATATTAAGTGAACCTGCACGAATAATGGGTCTTGGCTGAGGCCTCTAGTGCCTTGTATGGCCATAGATAGCTCAAGGGGCAAGATAAGGCCACAGCTGAATACACATAGGCTCCAAACACTAATTAAATAGAGACTATAGCTGAAGTAATCTCACTCCTGAAGTTGTACGCCTACCATATATTTCATCTTGGAGATAAGATGTTTCTCCTAAATTAGTATAATTTACTACCTGGTGAAGAATTGGCAGTGACTCCAGAGTTCCTGCTCGTTTCCAAAACTTTCCTAATTTTCCCCACACTTTTGTTTTGACCTAATAAATATGGGCAGTCCTGAGAATTGTTTGTTTTGAACCTCTGCATCTCAAAATCAGCAAAATGATTTTGACTCTCATGGAGTAGTAAAATCACAACACTTGTCTCATTTTATTTCAAACTTTGCCTTACAATCATTTGGGAGATTGGGGATCTATGTCAGGAATTGATACACATAATCTTGCTCATTTCTCATGCTTTCCTCATTTTGCATTCTCTTGTTTGGACCTAATAATAAATATCAGCAGTCCAAAGTCTTTGTCTTAGGCATCAGAATATTGAATTTAGGTAAAGGGTTTTGACCCTCAATGACACCTAAAATCATACCACTTGTCTCATTTATTTAAGCCTTTGCTGTACACTACTTTGGGAAATGGAGGATCTAATTCAGGACCCAAAAATGTTTTACAAAAATTTTTAACATAATTATTTCTTTTTAGGGTGCACTGAAGTAAGTTAATATATTTACTTTAGGATAGTTGCCTCTATCTTGAGTCAGAAAAAAATCTTGGCTTCTCCAATGCTGAATTGAGATACACACTGAAGGAAACTTCACTGTCTTTCATGTTACAAAAGTACCAATCAGAGGGTTCCTAAAAGGCCCTGGAGAAGAAATGCAGTGAATTTAGGGCCATTGTACTCCCACCTGGTGAAGAAATATTATTGAATTCTCTCAGTTCCCTCCAGCACAGGAAATGGTCCCTTTCCAGGACAAGGAGACTGTTCCATGCTACCAGAGTGGGGAATTCTGTGACTTTACTGAGACTCTGAACTCCTCAATAAACTCCCTGAGGAATACATTACAAATGGGTCTTTACTCTGGAGAGACTTTCCTTCCCCTATGGAGTATTTATTCCATTTCTTGTTATCCTTTCTCCATTCCCCATCCTCATCCCCATCCTCATTCCACAATGCATGGCTAAGAAGCAGTAGGATATGAGGGGGGAAAGGCTTTATTTGAGTAACAGCAGTCCAGTCAGCAGAATCTTAAAGACTCAAGCATGGAAAAACACAAAGTCCTGTCAATGACCCAAACAGACCAGATGTTGCACTTGAGAAAGGCAGTAGTATTTCTTGCACTGGTTTAGGAACCTGTCTGAGACAATTGGGTCTGATGTTGAAGAAAGCATGGGATCTCTGAATGCTCTACCTTTCCTAGTGGTTGTACCCCCATTGGTGTGTCTTAGAGGCAGCAATTTGGCCATGGGCTGTGGTGTCTCATCATTTCTGAACTTATTCCTTGTCTCCTGGCCTCTTTCTTCTGGCACTGAGAGGTTGCTGAAGTTGGGCCAGGCCTGGTGAAGCCTCTCATATCTGCTTACATACTGCTACATATTTGGAAACTCCATCACTTTCAGTTACTTATGGTCCTGGGTCCTACACCCAAGGATAGGATCTGAGTACATGGGGAGGCTGGGGTGCAGTGTTGACACATAACTCGGTGCACCTGTCCAAACCCCGTGTCCTATGTCCAGGGACATGGCCAGAACCTGTCCTCCTGACAGCTGAGCTTCTGGCAGCAAATGCCATGGCCATGCATTACTGATTGAGAGACACAGGGAGGGATCACATTGCAACCCAGACACAAAACTACCTTTGGTGTCCATCTATGAGAGTCTCAGAAACAGCCTCTTCCAAGACACTTTTTTCCCTCCTCACCTGTGTTTCTTTCTTTACTCTGCCTCATGGAAGAGCTCACCTCACAAATCTGCCTTCATAACTGGTGTATACTGAAAGAGTCCTTACGTGGGGACCATGAGCCTCTCATCTACGTTATATTGCAGTGCTGAGGAGGCACTGGGCAAGCCCTGGACTCTGCCTAAAGCACAAGCTGTCATAGACTTTCACTCTAGTCTAGAAGGTTGGTTTTGGGAAACATTCTGCATCTCAAGTTTCTAAATGGTTTACACTATGAGGTCAAACTATTCTAATGTAAATTTTTCAAATAGTGCTTCATGATACAGTAGAATGAAACAGGATTTCCATCATTCCTGATGAAACTGGGGAAGAAATACATGATTTAGACTGTAAACATTTGAAAACAGGCTTCAGAGGATTTTTCTCAAAGGGTCTGAATGCTTTTTCTCAAGCAAGACTCATTCTCTGGAAGTACTTGGGTGCCTATCAAATGAACCTTGTGCCACACCTCTCCCTAGCTGTTTTCCACACTTGCTCACTGGCCAACTCATGACAACACACTACAAGGCCTTGACCAAAGGCAGCTGCTCAGTCTTGAGCTTTCCTTCCTCCACCTAGCTGAGACACATTAGTTTTCATTGAATCACAAATGTTCCTAAAGGCGATGCAGGAGGGCAGATTAAGACCTATATATGATATTCAGCCTCCCATATCTGGAGGTGGTTGTGCTTGCTCTTGTATCTTATATGCTGTGGTGATCTCAGTGTGTGAAGCTATTGCAACTCACCATAAATCCCTGAAGTCTGCCTTTCCCACAATTCCACAAAGCCCTTTATTCTGGCTCTGCTGTGAGCTCTGAACTGTCCTGCAGGGAAGAACATATCACTTTCATCACCTCAACATCCAGCCTATGCCTGTGACACCCCCACTGTGGGGAACAGTGGGTCCTTCATGTGAGTCCCACTGGGGACTGGTCCAGGTGTTAGGACAAATGCCTCATGGCCATTACCACACACTCCCTCATGGTGACAGCCAATGAGTAATAAGTCTAGAAAAACACTGCATGCCCTCCCCACGTACTGCATGTCTCTACACACTCACTGGCTGGTGCAGCCAAATTATGTTGCCTTCCTCATGGATGGCACTTGAGAGCTTGGTTTAAACTGCTTTTATATTACTCTCCAAAGTTTATTTATAGAATGAAAGAATGAAGAGATGAAGAGTTCCAATCAACTAATATGGACATTCAGCCTGCTGCTGTCATAAGATTCTCAGCCTATGAAAGCATCATGCTCAGCCTATGCCAGAGCCACACTGCTGATCACAATGGTTCTATACCTGCCTTGGGTGCAACTTGCTGACAGAAGTGGCTCTGGTGAAAGTTGGTTCTAAACCAGAGTCCCCTGTGCCTCAGTGAGATGTCTGTATCATACAGCTTTGTATGGCCTTATATCAAGAAGTCAGATGCACAGGCAAATGGGTGTCATTTCTATTATCAGCTACCACTGGAGACTGCACAGCCTGCTGAATTCCAGAGCACAAAAATGGTCAGCATCGCACAGGAAAAGACTGTTGCCTTGCTCATCTTCCTGTCTGCACTGGCTCTCTCACAGGGTCAGCATCTAGAAAAACCTGGATTTTCAATCAGAATTCACAGGCCATGAGTATTACTTTTCTTGTTTCCTTTTGCCTGCATGTGTCCTGTCCCAGGCCCAGCTGCAAAAATCAAGCATAGAAGTTGTGAAGTACTCACAGACCATCACTGGGGACATGGTCTTGAGCACCAGTGTTACTTGGTAATGGATCAGGCAGCCCCTGGGGTGAGGTCTTGAGTGGCTGGGAAGGACTAACTATAGGTCCAAGTGGTATAATGTGTATGCAGCATCTATTCAAGATCAAGTGCCTATCACCCCTGACACATCCCATAACCTGTTCTCCCTACAGCTGAACACTGTAGGCTCATAGAACACAACTGTGTATTATTGTACAAGGCACATATTGGGAGGACATCACTGTGATAAGTAGCCACAGACCTCTCTGCTGTGTCCCTCAGGACCAATGGGGCACTCAGAAACAGAAGACCCTGTGTCAATCTTGTGGGAAGGGGAGAAATACATCAGGGTATTCCCCAGATCTGCACAGACCTTACAGTAATAAAGGTACAACATGTAACTCACTATTGTGTCCTAAGTTGGTTTTGCTCCACAGCTCAACAAGCAAGATCTCAGAAGAAACCCTTTCATACAATTTTTAAAAATATGGTTTTTTTTCTTAATCCAAAACAAAAATTAATGTGTGGGCTCCATATCATAGAGTGCATAATACACAGAATTATCAATCCACAAGATACCTCAATAAACATGACTCTTTAAAGAATGAATCACCTTGGAAAATTTTATTGTTGCTTTTCATCAATTTATGCTTCTCTTTTTAGACAAGAGACTATTGCATTCGTGTAATTTTTCCACCTGAGTTCTCATTTGTAGCACTTTTATTTTTTCAATTAATTTAAAATTCACTTAACATAAAATTGGTCATTGGAAAGCATGTGGTTTGGTCACATTTAGTACATTTAACTGTGACCTCTTTCTAGTTCCAAAACAATTATTTTTCATAAAGAAATGCAGAGTATGAAGGACACTAACTTCCCATTGTCTCCTTTCCCCAGTCCCGTAATAATGGTACACCTTGTGCTTTTTTGCATTATTTATTTATTTATACATAGTTATTGTATTTTACTTGGAGTTTTGATGCATATACATATTGCATCTTGATCATTTTTACTCCACCTGTTCTCCAACCCTTCCATCTCCTTTTGTTACCCAGATCCCCTTCTACCCAAGAAAGAGTCTATATCTGCTTCATAACATGGGCTTTTATTTTGCTCTATAAATTATTTATATTTGGTCCTTTTACATCAATGACCCCATTTGATATTTAGCTTTTTACTAATGAATTATTTTACTTTGAATTATGACCTCAAAACTCATCTGCTTTCCTGCAAATGTTTCAAAATATTCCTTCTTAATGACTAACACTCCATTGTGTAGATATGTCATATTATCTTTATTAATGTTTTCATCAGAT
>PVLA01013560.1:15963-36290 GCA_004027455.1 Hydrochoerus hydrochaeris
ATGACTTAAGCTCTGTCAAGAAGTTGTGGAGATGTGGAGCCAGTTCAAATGAAACTTCTACATTTAGTTTTTTGGAATTCTTCATAATGATATCAAAAGTGATTTTACTATTTTAAATACCCAACAACAATGTATATAAGTTCCTTTTATCCTTTATAATTTTCTCAGCATTTTTTATTTCTTGAATCCTGGATAATGGCCATTTACTGCAGTAAGATGAACTCTCAGAATTGAATTGACTTTCATTTCTTTAATGGCCAATGATGCTGAACGTTTTTTCATGTATTTGTTAGAAATTTGTAATTTTGAGAGGTATCTATTCATTTCAATTGTTTATTTTTAATTGAGTCTTTTACTTTCATTGGTTGTGAAAGTTACTTTTCTATTGTAGCTGAAACAAAATATGCAATACCCAAAAGTATGGGAGGAAAGTGTTTATTTAGCAGCAGTTTTGTGGATGTTTCAGGCTGAAATCAGCTAACTCCAAGGCCGGGTGACATGACAGGAGGGCAACAGTTCCAGGTGGCAGAAGACAGCAAAATCAACAAGAGAAAAAAATGGAGGACCAGCCTCTTTTCCTCCCTTATAATGTGTGTAGGTTACCCATTCCCCCAAGGAGGGTAGAGCACTCACCATCTCAGTGCTCTCTTTTTGCTCATAATGGGGAAATTTACAAAGGGAGGTTAATGGCACCTGTTGAGTCCCTTAGATAAACTTTTAAAAATTTTAAGTTGACACAATGTATCAACCATTTCAGTTGTTTCATCCTCTACAACCACCTCACTTTTTTTTTATTGAGTTCTGGATAATTTCCAGAGGAGCCTGATGGACACTTAGTATTGTTTTGATTTGCATTTCTTTAATGTCCAAAGATGCAGAACATTTTTCACGAATCTATTATAAATTTGTATTTTGAGAAGTATCTGTTCATTTCATTTGTCTATTTTTAATTGTGTCTTTTACTTTTGAAGGTCTAGTACATTTATTTCTCTATATATTCTAGATACTCCTCCTCTGCCTGAAGAATAGCTGGAACAATTTTTCCCAATCTTTTCTTGTGTTTGCAATCTGTTAGTTGTTTCCTTTACTGTGTGAGATTTTAAATTTAAAAGGATATTATTTGGTGATGGTTGATAATATTTCTTGTGCCCTGTTCAGGAAGTTACAGCTTATGTCTATGCCATAAAGAGTTTCACCATTTTTTCCCCAGTGGATCATTTTGGCATTTATATATGGGATTTTGATTCATTTTATTTTGTTTTAGTGCATTATGAAATATACAGATCATATTTCACCCTTATGTCTATGGATAACCAGCTTTCCCAGAAATATTGGTTAAGCAACATTCATTCTGTCTGGCACAGAGTATTGGCCCTTGGGTTTGTCTGCATCATTTATTTTACTCCATTTGGTAATATGTATTTTTGTACCAGTACCATGCTGTTTCAATTCTGTAGCTAAGTACTATAGCTTGCAGCCTGGCATTCATATGCCTCCTGTCTTGTTCTTGTTAGCAGGACTTCTTTGGCTCTTCAGGGTTTCTTCTTGTTCACAGAGCTTTTTATACAAAATATATATTTGTTAAGAATTACTCATTTTAGTTCTCAAACAAATCAATGACATTTTAGCAGAGAGTTTGTTAAAACTATATAGCATTTTTTATAATATGAATATTTTGACAGTATTAGTTATGCCTATTCAAGAACAGGGGACACCTTTGCATTTTCTAATGTCCTCTTCAAGCTTCTTTTCAGGGTAATAGTGTTTTCATCACCAAGATTCTTCACATCATCAGTGAGAATTATTCCAAAGTATATAATGTTTGTGAAACTACTGTGAATTGAACTGTTTTCCTAACTTTTTTCTTGGTGGTTGTATGTTTGTGTGTATCAGAATGCTATTTGTTTTGTATCTTTATTTTGTATCCTGTCACTTTGTTGAATTTACTGTTAGTTCTAAGACTCTATAGGTGAAGGGTATTTTAGGGGTCTTTGTGTTTTTTCCCTGATGTGTTTAAAGAGTCATGTTATAGGCTTTTCCTTTCCTACTTGAATTGCTTTCATTTCTCTTGCATAATTGATCTTGCAAAATTTTGAGTACTATACTGGACAAAAATGGTGAGATTCAATATCATTACTTTATTCCTGATTTTAGAAGTTAGCCTTTAAAATTTTCTCCATTTAGTGTATATAGGCAATAGGAGAGTCATGGATGAGTTTTATAATTTTTAGGTAAGGTTTTCTATATTTGTTTTCACCAAATGTTTCTTTTTACCCATGAATCAGAGTTGGAATTTGTCAAAGGCTCTTTCTGCATATACTGATAGGTGATGAAAATTTTACTGTTACATGTTTCTGTGATGTATTTCATCTCTTAACATGTAGGTTGAACAATCCTTTCATTTCTTTGATAAAATCAACTGGGTCATGATCTATGTTTTTTTTTTCGAGTGATGTGTTAAATTCTGTCTGCAAGTATCATATTGAGTAGTTTTCCATGTTGGTTCACAAAGGAAATTTGTCTATATTATTCTTGTATGATAAGTGCTTGTTCTATTTTTTTCTTGAGGGCAATATTAATATCAAATAAATTATTTAGCAGTTTTCCTACTCTTAAATTTCTTTGAAAATTTTTAAGAGTATTGACAAAATTTCTACCTTCTATTTTGTGTAAAATTCAACAGTGAATCCCTTGATATGTGTAAATTTGTAACATACCATTCTCTCTGGCCTGTTTTTCCTGAGAGAAGGAGGAGTAGAAGAAAGAAAAAGAAGAATATGAGGAGGAGAAAGTTGGAAAGGATATACTTTTTTGTACTTAAATGTACCTTTAAGAACAATAATAAGGTTCTTTAAGACACACAAACACAAAGGAATTGCATACCTTATGGTTCACTCACCAGAACTGTGAAATGTATCAACAGGTCCCCTGATGTTCAGTCACATTTTTGAAAGGTCCCTGAAGATTGAAGAAAGAATATTTATGAGGGAAGGGCCATTCACTTGTTAGAAGTTTATCTGGACTCACTTTCGTCCCAGAGTCAGGATAGATGTATTTTCAGAAGAGGTTTAGAATTGATTGAATTCAAGGGTTTTTGATGTTTCCACTCCTAACTACAAGTTACAGGGTAGTGTGCAGGTAGCTGGCACAGCTTTGCTTTGCTGCTTGACTTCCTAGTAGTACCTCCTGTTTATAAAGAGCTTCTTCTTCATGTCTTGAGCACTTTATGAAGAGAAATTTCACATATTGTAAAACTAAAATAAAATAGAAAGTTTGAATTAACTGGTCCACTTTTCATTACTCTTTTTAGATATTCTGTAAGGCTTGCTTGCTTTCAGGATCCTGTTGCTTGCAGTGTTGTTTTCTATCTCTTAGTTTTCAGGATGTGTGTTTTTCATGGATTATATTTATCTTCTACATGCAATACTCATTAGGGGTTGTTTTTTGATTTAACTTGCCAATCTGTGACACTGGATTAGGTAGTTGAGACTGTTTATATTATGAGTAATTACTGAAAGGTGTTGATTGATTCCTGTCATTGTGTTATTTTTTTGTCACTGATTTCTTTGTTCTTCCCTTTTACTCAATTCCTCACCCCAGCTTCATGTATTCATTCCACTAAGATCTTTGGTGTTTGGTGGCTCACTTACCCTGTCTAAGGTGTTATTGAGTAATTTTTACACTGCTGTATTGATGATCATAAATTACCTACGGATCTGTTTGGCAGAAAGTTGCTTGTTCTCTATCAATTTAAACTTTTCTTTCTGTCCTAGGTCTTCATTCTTATTGGCATATCTTTGCCTACATAATGATTGCATTCTTTTTTGATAGTGTCTACTTGCACATAATATAATAGTGCTTTTTTATTCTCTATTACACTTTCCTTCCCCTACCCTCATCTCTTGATCTTTTTTACAATTTAATGCTCTGTTTTCCTACTTCCTATTATCTTTGACTTTGCTAACAGTTGCTAACAGTTGCTAATGTTTGATGTCTCATGTAAAACAAATACACTATATTTAAACTTCTGCTTCTGATGTATTTTGTTTAGTATTATGGTTTCATGGTGCATCCCAATTCATAACTGTGATGCAAATTTACCCTTCTTTGCAGTAGGGTGACATTACATTCTGCATAAATCCCACAGTTTTATAATCAACTGTAAATGGACATAGACACTGATTCCAGCATTTACCTATTATGAGGTGTGCTGCTAATAACAAGAGTATTGCATATCATGTCTTTCAATTGTTTTGGTAATATACTTGCAAAGAAAATTCCAGAGTAAGATGGGATTTCCAGTTTTACTTATTTGAGTTTAGTGTTTTAATTCCATAGTGATTATGCTAGATTACATCTCAAGCACTAATGTAGGTATCTTTTTCCCTCAAACTCTACCAAAACGTGTTCTCGACTTTTGGTTTAAGCTATTCTTTTTGGAGAAGAATGAAATCAGTTTTGCTTTAATTTTGATTTAACAAATGATCAGCAATATAGAAAGTGTTTTCATATGTTTATGTGCCATTCATATGCCTTTTGTGAGATATGTATTTCAGTTTCATGTTCTTGATTAGGTCTTTTCCTTTTGTGGATCTAAAATTTCTAATTCTTTATGTATTCTGAAGAGTCCTCTGAGAAATAGCTCACAAAATTTTTTCCCATTCTGTAGAGTCTTCACTCAGTTGACTCTTCTTTGCTTTGAATAATCTTAAAATTAGATATGACACTATTTGTACACCTTAGGTATTAGTACTTTTACAACTGCCATTTTTCCAAGTCTTTGCTTTTACTTATATCTTCAAGAGTTTTACATATTTAATATTCCAACAAACTGTTTCTTTTGTAACATTTAGAGTTTTTATCTATTTTGATTTTTAATGTACTACATGGTAAGATGTGGTATGTTACATTCAGTCTTCTGCTTTTTGATATTCAATTTTCCAGCCCCATTTTTAAAGGTTCTCTTTTTCTTGAAAAGTATATTTTTGGCCCCTTGATCAAAGCTGAATATGCCTGATGATGCTTTTTCATCCTCTATTCTGTTCCACTGAAACATATGCCTGTTTTTTTTTTTAGTCACTGTGGCTTTTCAATATAACATCAAATCTTTAATTTTAAAGCTTCTTGCTTTTTCCTTATTGATTATTTTTGGCACTCAATGTGAGTCAGTGCAGAGGAAATGAGAAAGAAGACACAGATTATAGTGGCCTTCAGTGCAGGCCTTTCATCTTCATTGTAAGAATTATAAAATAATATAAATGCTGTCAGCAACAACAAAGAAGTGAAGCTATTTTTACCAGGTCTGGCTTTGGGAGGAGTTTTGGAGGCATGCAAAATGACACATTAACAGCTGATTTGAAGGAACATTTTCCTCTTCCAAACAGATACAGAAAGTTTTGCTGTGGACTGGTGGTGGAACCTTGGGTGGTTAAGGAGTGTTGGGATTGGAGAAAGCTAGACGCAAGTGCTAAAATGGAGCAGGAGGTTTACCTATGGACTGAGAAGGAGAACATAGCATTTATTATTTGATAAATAAGTTGCTTCTATGGGGCCGGTACAAAGTTGGATAGATGTCACGTGTCAGATAACTAAACCCAGGTTGGCAGAATCTATCACTTGTTCCTCATGATTGTTTTCATTATTCTAAGTCTCTTTTGTTTCTTATGAATATTAGGGTTGACCTTTCTGGTTCTGTGAAGATTGCTGTTGATAGTTGGATTGGGATTGATTTAAGTGTGTATATAAATTTTGTAAGGTAGAGTCCTTCTAAATTAAGTCCTTTTAAATTGGATTCTGCCTTTCCAGCAATAGGGGATGTCTTCCCACTTACTATTGTCCTCCTTGTGCATCTTTCTTAGAGTACTATAGTTATTACTGTAGAGGTTTTTCATTCACTTGGTTGGATTAAATCATATATATTTAATTTGTTTTGATGATACTGTGAGTAATATGTTTTCCCTAATTCCATTCTATGTGAGTTTATTATTGGAGTAGAAAAGTGCTCTTTATTTATATGTATTAATATTCTTCCAATTACATTACTCCTTTTGGTACTAATTACAAGCCTTACAGTAGAACAGTGTTTTGTCATCTGAAATGAATAATAATTTCCCATACATATCTCTTTTTCTTGTGCTTTATTGCTCTGATTAATGATTCAAGTACTGCCTTAGTTATTTTCTTATTGTTAGAGCAACATACCCAACACATGTAAATATAAGGAGAAATGTTTTCTTTTAATACATCATGGTACAGAAGAGAGAAGGTGGCAGCAGCAGATCTACCTTCTTATTTTCTCTATATTCCACCCAGACTTCAATACTATTGATTTCTTCTACTCAAACGAAGATTAGGGATTTCTTTTTCAGGAAATGCATAACCACAGCTATTGTAATGCAGCTAGCTTCCTAGTAGGCTTCTCACAACTTGGTAAACCAGATTGATACAAGGTTCTTCTCTTTTCTTTCAATTTTTATTCTGAAAAGATATAGGATTTTGTCAGTGAATTTTTCTGCAGCTAGTGAGATGATCATTTGATTTTTTTTTCCTTCTCTTTCTGTGATATATCACATCGATATTTTTTCATGTGCTGAACTTTCCTTGCATCCATGGAATAAAGCTGACGTGGTATAAAATCTTTTTGATGATTTGTGTCATTTTATGTGCCAGGGTCTTATCTTCTTGAGGAATTTTGCATCTGAATTAAAGAGATTGTCATATAGTTCCCTTGTTTAGTTGGATCCTTCTATACTTTTGGAATGAGGTTAATGTTAGCTTCCAGGAATGGCCCTAAAAATACTTCTTCCCTTTCCATTTTATTAGAGTTTTACAAGTTCTGGTATTATATCTTTCCTGCAGTTCTTTTTGAGTTCAACAGTGAATCCTTTAGATTTAGGGGTTTTTTAGTTAATATGGTTATTTTTTTCTTTATTCCTGCTTCTATTTCATTTCCTGAGATTTTCTTTGGACTATTAAGTGTCTTCATGTTTTCTTGTTTTAATTTTGTAGTACTCACAATATAGGAATCTATCCATTTCTTCTCTATTCCCAAATATATTGACATGCAAATGTGTGAAGTGGTTGTCACAGTCATGTTGCTTTTAGTGTCCATGAAATATCACTCTTTTCATTATCAACTGCCTTCAATTGGCCAATCTTACCAAAAAAGTCAAGAAAAGACACAAATCACTGAGCTTGATCATCATTACAAAAAATAGACACAAATCAATACAATTATAAGTGTAAAAATGACATCATTATAGAAAATACTGAAATCCAGATTATTTCACAAATATATGCACCATTGCATGGAGAATTCATAGGAAATGGAGACACTCCTAGATACACATGAATTACTGAAACTGAGTCAACAAGTCTTAAAATCCTAACTTATTCAATAATTGATACACTTAAGTCTCAATCAAATCCTACACATAAGATAAGCCCAGCCTCTGAATGATTAAATATCAAATTCCACAAAAACGTTATGGCAGATGTAATTCCAACTTTCCTCAAACACAATAATGAAATTGTAATGAAAAGTGTATTCCCAAACTTATTCTGGACAGCTATCTTTACCCTGAATGAGATAGTGGACATAGATGCAAGCAAACAACAACAGCAAAAAACTACAAGCCAATCTCTAATGAACATCGATAAAGAAAATCCTCACACATTTGTCAAACAAATCATCAAAATGATTTGACACCATGACCAAGTATGTTTCATCCCAGTGTAGCTTTATTTATATTTACAATCTAGACTTCCTTCTAAAATTAATAAGAAGAGATAAAGAGGGTTGAAATATCTTGGTTATGGGAAAAATCTTCAAATAGTTATAATAATTTTAAATATATTTGCACCAAGCACGTGGTGTGTCAGATTTTATGAAACAAATACTAAATGAATGGTTAGATGGAGCATAATATAATCACAGTGGATAGTTTCAATACTCACTTTCACAAACAGGTCTACCACAAAAAATCAACTAAGAGATCTTACTGATATACTGTAGTATAGATCAAATGGAATTAATAGATATTTATAGTGTTAATACAGCAAAAGTTTACATATTGTTTTCAGCAGCATATGGAGCTTTCTTTGAAATAAACACATTTTAAGCTATGAAGCACATTTAAATAAATACATAAAAAATTTCAGCCTGTCTCATATGATCTCATCATATACTATGACAATGAAATAAAAACAGAAATCAATAAGGAAAGATACTATAGATAGTGAACAAAAACAGGACTTGAATAATACATTGCTGAATGACCAATGGTCATTGAACATACCAAAGAATAAATTAAATTCCTAGATTCAAATGGTAATGACAACTCAACCTATCAAGGTCTCTGAACTACAAAGAAAGATGTCATATGAAAGAAATTTATAATTATGAGTGCCTACATCAGAAAAACAGTAATGTTGAATAAATAAATGAATGGTGCATCTCAATATCCTAATGAAAAAGAACAATCCAAACTCAAACATTGTAAAAGAAATGAAATGGTAAAGATCAGAACAGATTTTAAGTGAAATAGAGACAAAAAACAATTCAAATTATCAATGGATCACAGAGTTGGCTCTTTGAAACATAAATCTTATTAATAAAGCCTTAGCCAAACTTTAAAAAGAAAGAAGGAAAAGTACCAAACTAGTAAATTTAGAACTTAGAAAGGTAAAATCACAACAGATATCACTGAAGTCCAAAGAATTACTAGAAATTCCTTTGTTTTTATTATTTTAAAGACATAAAACAAAACATAATGAAACAGAACAAAGTAGATCTGAAGAAAATGATGTAAGTGACACAGGTTTCTATGCAAGATAATAGGCTATCTACCATGGTTATGGCAATGTCTTCTGTTTTCTTCCAAATAGTTGCCCATATCTTCACAAACAATGAATTCATATAAAACAAAATGGCATTAAACTGATCATACCAGGATGAAGTCATTATAGGCCTTCAAAACCAGGTAATAGGAAAATCAACAATGGTTTCTGCAATGTCTTTTGTTCTCCTTCAAATTAGCTGTCCATACCTTTATGTATATCAAAATTAAACAGTACAAAACAGGCTAAAACCAATCTGAACTAAGAATAATGTTTATGGATTTCACAGCAGTATGATACGATATCTGCAAAGGATAAAATAATGCTCTTTTTCTTCAAAGTAGCTATTCATTTCATCACACATAATATAATCAAGTCATGCATACTGTTTAGGGGAAGTCCTACACATGTATAAGACTCTAAAAGTATACCTATATTTTCTGTATTGGAGGAAAAACAAACAAAAACAAACAAATTGCTAGAAAAACATGAAACAAAAAAGACAAATAAATAACAACAGCAAAGAGCCCAAAACAATGACGATATAGGTCTTCAAAACAAGGGGTAGGAGCATAACTAGGGTTGTTATTTTACATAATTTTCCTCAAGAGTTCCTCAGATCTGCAGACACTAACGTGAAAATTTTTTCCAATCCTGTGGATGTTAGCTGTTTTGCTCCAAGAACTTATGTAGTACAGCCATCTTAGTTATCCTAAGCATGATTATACAGTTTTAGATATTTTTTCTTTTTCCTTCCTTTTCCTTTTTCCTCCTTTTCCCAGAGATCTTATTTTTTTCCTCTTGAGCAGATTCTTATCTTTTCACGGTAGATATTGAGGCTTTTTATCATATGTACTCTTACCATTTATTGCATTAAGGTGACAATATGGTTTTTATTCACATGAGTTTGATTTATTTCACTTATGAATATAGTTTCAAGTTGTGTCCATTTATTTATAAATATCTCAACATGATCATTCTTTATAGCTGAATAATACTCTATTGCATAAAAATACCACAACTTTTATTACTCATGCTTTAGTTGATGGGCATTTAGGTTATTTCCAAGATTGACTATTGTAAATTATTCTGCTATAAATATGGGTGCACATTTATCACTGTGGTATGATGTTTTCAGTTCTTCTTGGAGTATGCCCAGATGGGGACTAGCTGGGTCAAATGGGTCTTCCAATCCTAGAATTGGGAGGACCTCTAGACTAACCTCCACAGTGGTTGCACCAATCCACACTCCCACCAACATTGCAGAAGAATTCCTTTTACCCTGCAACCTCTCCAGCATTTGTTGTTGGTAGTATTCTTTATCATGGCCATTCTTTCTGGAATGAGATGAAATCTCAGTGTTTTTTTTAATTTGCATTTCGCTGATGACCAATGATGTTGAACATATTTTTATGTATTTATTTACCTTTTGTATGTTTTTATTTGGGAGTTGTGTATTCATTTCACATGCCCATTTTTGGATTGGGTCTTTGAATTTCAGCATCCTAATTTTTTTAATTCTTTATATGTTCTAGGCAAAAAGTCTTTTGTCTGAGGGACAGTAGATTAAGATTTTTTTCCCAATTTGTGTGGTTTTTTTCACTATTCTGGAGATTTCTTTGAACATGCAAAAATTCTTTAGTAAGATGTACTCTCAATTGTTGATTGTGGCAAATATTTCCCATGTAGTTTGATTTTTTTTTAGGAATTCTGTAACTACATCTATGTCTTCAAGATTTCTACCTAATTTTTCTTCCAAAACATTTAGTGTTTTTGTTTTAATTTCAAAATCTTTGATCCAATAAGATTTTAGTTTAGAACATGGTGATAGGCATGGGTCTAGTTTTAGCTTTCAACACACAGAGAGCAAATTTTTCCAGCACCAAATATTAAAGAGAACATCTTTCTTCCAGTGAATGTGTTTGGTGCTTTTATCAAAGATAAGGTGTCTGAGTGTGTTTCTGGTTGTAATTGTATCTTCTAATGTATTCTATTGATCTTCAGGTCTGTTTGTATTGCAGTATCATATTGATTTTAATATAGTAGATTTGTAGTAAAATTTCAAGTCAGGAACTATGATGTCTCCGGCCCTCCTATGTTACTTAGAATTTCCTTTGATATTCAAGGTCTCTTCTGGTACCAGATGAATTTTAGGAGTGATTTCTCTAGATCTGTGAGGTATGCTAGTGGTATTTTGATTGGAGTTGCATTAAATCTGTGTAACAGATTTGGAATTATTACCATTTTCATATGTTTGTTCTTCCAATCCATGAACAAGGGTTGTCTTGTCATTTCCTGAGGTTCTATTCAATTTCTTTAATCAGGGTATATACTTTTACCTGTATAGATCTTTTACTTATTTTGTTACATTGACTCCTAAGGATTTCATTTTTTGGGGGTGCTATTTTGAAGGGCATGCATTCTCTTATTTCTCACTCAGATATTTTGCTGTTTGTGTATAGGAATGCTATTAATTTTTGAGTGTTGACTTTTTATCCAGCTACCTTACTGAATGTATTTATTTTACCTAAAGGCCTTTCATTGGAATTTTGGTGGTTTCCTATGTAGAGTATCATGTCATCTGCAAATAATGATAATTTAATTTCTTTTTTATCTTTATTCCTTTTATTTCTCTCTCTTGCCTAATTACTCTGGCTAGTATTTCCAGAACTATATTGTATAGAAGTGTTGATAATGGACATCCTTGTCTTCTTCCTTATTTTAGGGTAAAGGCTTTCAGTTTTTGGCCATTTAATATGATACTGGTTGATGGTTTTGTCATAGATAGCTTTTATCATTTTGAGGTAAAGACCTTCAGTTCCACTTTTCTGTAAGTTTCTTATCACAAATAAGTGTTGGACCTTATCAAAAGCTTTTTCTGCCTCTATAGAAATGATCATGTGATGCTTATTTTTGGTCTGTTGATATGGTGGCTTACATGTATTGATTTGCATATGTTGAAACATCCCTGCATTCCTGGGATGAATCCCACTTGGTTGTGGTGTATAATCTTCTTGACAATTTGTGACATTCTGTTTGCCACTCTTTTATTGAGAAATTTTGCATTTATGCTCATTAGGGAGATCGGCCTTTAGTTCTCTGGTTTGGTTGTGTCTTTCTCAGGTTTTGGTATTGGAGTAATATTTGCTTCCAGGAATGAGTTAGAGAGCATTGCTACACTTTCATTTTCATTGCAGATTTTGAGGAGTGTTGGCATTAAGTCTTCTTTGTATTTCTTGTAGAATTCCACAGTGAATCCATCTGGACCTGAGCTTTTCTTTGTTGGTAAGAATTTAATTACATTTTCAATTTAATTAATTTACATTGGATTATTCAATGGTTTTATATCTTCTTGACCCAGCTTTGGTAATTCATATGTTTGCAGGAATCTGTCCATTTCTTCTGAGTTATCAAGCCTATAAGAGTAGAAATTTTCAAAATAGGTATTGATGATCTATGTTTCCACAGGATCTATAGTGATTTCACACTTTTCATTCCTTATTGCATGATTTTTAGTTTTTTCTTTCCTTTTTGTAAATAAGATTTTCTATAGGCATATTAATTTTATTTATTCTTTAAAATAACCAACTCTTTGATTCATTAATTCTTTGTATTGTTTACTTACTCTCTATTGCATGGATTTCTACACTGACATTTGTAATCTCCAACCTGCTATTAGCTTTGGGCTTGAGTTTTTCTGCTTTTTTGAGATTTTTGAGGTGTAGCATCAGATTGTTTATTTGTCTTTCTTCTGTTTTCCTGATGTGAGAGTTCACTGCAATAACTCTTCCTCTGAGTACTGCTTTTAATGCATCACACAGGTTCCAGTAAGTTGTATTTGTAGTTTCAGTTGCTTATAGATATTGTTTAACCTCTTCTCTAATTTCTACTGTGACACACTGATTGCTCAACAATGTATTATTCAATTTCCATATGTTTGTAGGGTTTTATAGTTTCTTTTGTCATTAATATATAATTTCATAGCACTATGACCCAATAACATGCATGGGATAATTTCAATTATTTTGAATGTACTTAAGCATATTCTGTTGGATAACATATGGTCTAATTTAGAAAATGTCCATGTACTGCTGAGAAGAATGTATATTTTAGTGTTTTTGGGTTGAACATTCTGTATAAGTCCACCAAGTACATTTGTTCTCTAGTGTGATTCAGTTCTGCTATTTCTTTGCTGATTTTTGTGTTTAGTTGATCTGTCTCTTTGTTTTAATGGCATGTGTAAGTCTTCTGTTCTAATTGTTATTGCTTATTAGATTTTTCATTCCTGTTATGATTTGTTTTGTATAGCTGAGTGCTCCCAAATTTGATGTGTAGATATTTAAGATTGTAATCTCTTCCTCTTGAAGTTTTCTCCTAACTAGTATTTAGTGACCTTCTTTATTTCTTTGAATCATTTTTGGTTTGAAGTCCACATTGTCTGCAAACAGAATAGATACTCTTGTTTTTGTGTTCCTGTTGCATGCAGTATTGATTTCCATCCTTTGACTTTCATTCTATGAATTTCCTTTTGTGTTAGATGGGTTTCTTTTAGATAGCATATGGTTAGATTTGGTTTCTTCATCCATTCTGCCTGTTTCTTTTAATTGGTGAATTGAGGCCATTTACATTAATAGTTATAACTTATACATAATGGTTTATTTTTGACATGTAATCTTTCTGCTGTTGATTCTTTATCTTTCCAGTCGTTTAATTGTTTGCCTTACTTAGTGGTTTTTTCCTATGTGTATCTAGAATGTCTTTGAGTATTCTTTGCAGGGTTGGTTTGGTGGTCATAAAGTTATTCAGCTGTTCTTTTTTCTTTGAAGTATCTTATTTCTCCATCCATTTTGAAGTATAATTTTTCAGGGTACATCAATCTGGCTTTTAAGTCATTTTGCTTTAGGATCGGAAGTACTTCATTCCATACTCTTTGTGACTTCACTGTTGTGTTGTGAAGTCTGCTGTAATTCTTTATAAGTGATCTGTCTTTTCTCTTTAACAGCTTTTAATAGTCTTTTTTATGTTGAATTTCTGGGATGGTGTTTAATATATGTCTCGATGTAGTTTTATTTTGTTATGGCTATTTGGATTTCTATATGCTTCACTAGCTGGGTGTCCTTTCCATTATCACTTTTGGGTAATTTTCAGCTATTGCTTCTGTAAATAGCCACTTGATATCATTTGTCTTGTCCCCTTTTTTCATTTCTACCTAATAGATTTATATTGTTCTTCTTTGTAACCACTTGTAGCTGTTTAAATGTTATTTTCTGCTTCCTTGTTATTTTTTAAAGTTTTTTCCTTTCCCATTCACTAGCTTTAACCTTGTCTTCGAGGTCAGAAAGTGTATCTTCACTTTCATTGAGGTGGTTTTGCCAGTTTTCAATGGAATTTTTGATTTTCTGTATCTCTCTTTGAATCTGCTTCATGCATGTTGTTTGTTTCTCATATTTTTCTTCAAAATTTCCATCTTTTTGCATTGTTTCTCTAATTTTTTACCTATGTCTTCTTCAGATGTGTTCAGCATTTCTTTTATTGCATTTATCATTTATTCTTTTGCCTCAGACATTATTTCTGGTCTGATTTCTTTTATAGCTTTTGAGAGTTGTATCTTTACTTCAGTTGCTATGATTTCAGGTATTTCAGGTGTATGACTTGCATTTTCTTCTATGTCCATGACATCTAGCCTTGCTTTGGGTAGGCTGGTGGTTTGAGATTGCATTTTGTTCTTTCACTTTGTCATTTTCCTATATTTTCAGGCTCTGAGCAATGTTCCAAGGATTCCCCATGCATCGGAAATCAACTCACGCACTTCTAACTCATTCAACGGATACAGGAGGCTCAATGCATTCTGGGGGTCACAGAGTATGTCCCAGTTAGGCCCACAAAGGCCATTGGTGTGGCCTCTGGTGATTTGGGAGGCTATGGGGTGTATTATTGGCTCTGATCCATGTCCCCAGTCTTCCCTGTGCCTTGAAAATTACCTGCTACTGGAGACTGAATGTAGGCACCTGTCTTCACCCTGGGGTCCTTGGGCATGGGCCATTTAGGCCTACAGAGATTTTCAGTGCACCCTCTGATGATTTGGGAGGTACATCTGGGTCTTTCAGGCTCTGAGCAATGGTCCAAACCTTCCCTGTGTGCTGGAAATTACCTCATGCCAGAGACTGAATCTAGACATTAATTTTAAGACATATTACAATAAATTGGAAAATCTATACATAATGTGTAAGTTCCCAGACATATATGATAAAGGAATATTGAAGAAACAAGACAAAATTTTAAACAGATTGGTAACAAGAAACAAGACTAAAATAATAATGAATAACTCCCAATGAAAGAATGCCCAAAATTTGGTGTATTTGCCTCTGAATTTTGTCAAATTTGAAGAAAAACTAACACCAAACTTTTCTAAAATTGTTAAAAAACCAAAAAGGAAAAACTATTTTGAAAAGATTTCTATGAATTAATTAATTTCTATGAATTTTTAGAAATTACCAGTAGTAATGTTATCCTGCTACAAAAAGTAAATACTATACATAAAAGCAAACTACAGATAAATCTCCATGGTGAATATGGATATGAATATCAAGAGTAATATTCGTTAAAACAAAATTCAAAACCATAAAGATCATATAACATGATCAATTATGTGACACCAAAAGTTGCAGTGATGTTTCAACTCATGTAAATCAATAAATGTAATATTCCACACAAAGAAATCCAAGGACAAAAACTACATGATTATCTCATTATATGTAGAACCTGACTTTGAACCTCTTTAACATTCTTTTAGCATGGAAAAATCCTGTAGCAATTATGTTAAAAGAATCTTTCTTCAAAATGATAAAAATTCTATGTGAAAGTTGCAAATGCCTGCATATTGTAATGGCATGTTTGTAATTACATCTTTAATGTAATAAAAACTGAAAGCATATTCTCCAAAATAATGGATGAGACAATTGTGTCTGCTCTTGTCACTCCCATTCAATGTTGTATTTCAAATTTTAATATATGTAATTGAACAAGAAATAGAAATAAAAAGTAGGAGAAGACATGATGGCTGATCAGTGAGCAACAAAATACAAAGCCTCTCAGGAGAAACAACTCATACACCAGAATAAAGCACCCTGGAGAGACCCAGACAGGGGGAGATGGATCCTCTTGACACAGGAAGAAATTAAAACATAAAAAAGCTTTTAAAATACTTTGGGACTACAACTGAGACAGCTAAAGATTGTGGGACACAGCATTTTCATGGTGACCTGGGAAGTGTGTACCAGCTTGGATCTGCACTGGCCAGAAGAACCACCGATACTTGTTCCCACCGCCACTTGCAGGAAGAACTTCAGCACTGAGGTCGGGGTTTGGTGAGCCCAGTGGAAAGCAGAGCCAGTAAAGGGACTTTCATTAATACATGGTCAGTGCTGGGAATGAGACCCCCTACATGGGAGGGGTTCGACCAAATGGGTGACATGTTGGAATCAGGCAGGAGGAGCCTGAACTGGGAGTGACAGTGACTTCAGTTGGTTCCTCCCTTCCCAGAGCAGATTAGTGGGATTTGCTTGGACTGGGCCATGCCCCTGGCTGGGACCCAATGAGCTGCCCCAAATCAATTCACTGTGCCTTCCATGCACTAACTGGGTGAAAGGCCCCTGAAGTTTGGTTGGCCCAGTGGGGAGGGGCAGGCATACACAGCCTGCTTATACCTCAGTGACAAGAGCAGGCAGGAGAGGGCAGAGGTCCCTCACCAGTGTGCTTCAGAAGAACTTGGCCAACAGGGAAGGATTCTGGGATCTACACTGTAACCTGGGTGGAGGAAGCCAGGGCCATGACAGGAGAGAGAGGCAGGAGGATGCCCCCAGCCCAGAACCTTGAGAACACTGAACCAGGAGAAGGAAAAACAAGGGTAACTGAGGGTGGCAAACACACAATATCAGACATGGCTTCAATGGACATTAAGAGATATGTTCAGGATCTTGTATACGAGCTCAAAACTGAAATATTAAAACAGGTAAAGCAGGATCTGAGTAGAGTAATAAAAGAAATGCTCTCAGCAAGTATCTCTCAGGATGATACAGATGGAAGAAGGGAGGAACACAAAAAAAGGAGAGAAACATTCGATAAAGAATATAAAGAAAATATAGAATACATGAAGCAGATTCAAAGAGACTACCAGGAAATTAAAAACTCCATTGAAAGCTGGAAAAACTCCTTAGAACAAACTGAGGATAGATTATCAAAACTTGAAGACAAGTTGGCAGTGTGTGATCATGTAAAGAAAGATCTCTTAAAAATAACAAGGAAAGAAGCAGTAACAATATAAAGCCTAGAAGATGACAAGGCAATCTACAATTTAAGAATAAGAAATGTGAATGAAAAAGTGGGAATACATGCAGGCAAATTACAAAGGCTATTCCAGAAATAATTAAGGAAAACTTCCAAGCATGGGAAAAGAAAATGACATTTGGTTGTGTGAGGCATACAGAACCCTAGCCACATACAACCAAAACAGATCCACACCCAGACATATAATAATCAAGATATCATAAATTCAATATAAAAACAGAATATTAAAAGCCATCAGAGAAAAGAAACAGATTACCTATAAACGTAAGCCCATCAGAATCATGGCTGACTTCTCAACACAGGCCATCAGATCAAGAAGAGCTTGGAGTGAGGTATGCAAAGCCCTGAAAGAGAATAACCTCCAGCCCAGATTGATATACTCTGCAAAACTTTCACTAGAAGTTGATGGAGAAACAAGATGCTTCCATGACATAGAGGAACTGGGCAAGTTTGTGACCACCAATCCAACCCTACTGAGAATACTGAAGGACATTCTAGAGAGAAAGAAAAAAAATACCAGGATTTTAGGAACAGTGGCAGAAAGGCTTCAATGCATGGGGCAGGCAGTAGAATGAAGGAGAAAAGTAGACAAACAAAGGCAGGAAAATAGCATGGCAGAAATGAGGCAGAGAAGGATAACTAGAAACTCTAACATAGAGGGCCTTGATATGCTATATTGTTAATAGTGCACCAGGATTTAAAACCCACATTACTTACACTACTCTGTTTAGATGTATTATATTCTGTTCCAGTCATTTTACCTGTACTAGATTTGAGGGTACAGAAAATAATCCCAAAAATAACAGGATATAGTATGGTAATCATTCTTAATTTCCTATTAACTTAATCTAAAGCTGTGTAAAACCTACACAGTTTTACCATGATTGATCGTAATTGAATCTGGTTTGTTTGAATGCAATTTTGTATTGATAGATTTTTTTCCAAGCTGTTATGATTGATAGTATCAAGTCTGAGAGTACTGGAAACTGCACTTAAGATGATGGGATCCATTAGAATATCCACTATGGTTTTATTATTACCTGCCTTTGAAGATCTATACTGTCTGCAATGTTTTATTTTTACTACAATTATTATTTACTGATATACTCAATTATACTGCTGTATTCAATTATGCCTGTTGATGTAGACATTCTATTGAAGATAATAAGAAAAAACACAGTAATCATTGTAATCACCTTTTACTATGGTTTTATATGACTTTTTGATTTCATATTTTTATAGGAATTTTTTTGTTTTGTCTTGCTATGTTTGTTCTTCCCTCTAATACAGAAAGTATAGAAATACATGCAGAGATTCATGCATGCATAGCTGTTTACACTCTCACTGTTTGACTATATACTTTGTATGCTTTAATTTTGTAACTTGAGCAACCATTTCTAAGAGGACAATATGTAATTTATCAACCAGTGATTTTTTATCATTTATCTTTTTTTTGGAATTCTGTATTACCTCTACCCTTTACATGCTTTTGTTTCTCTTTAAATTAAAAAAAGTGTCTTTAATCCTCAGATATGATATTTATTTAGGTGTTATTTACTTTATCTTAGTAAGATTTTAAAGCTTTAAGTTTATAGAAATACATATAGAGACTCATGCATGTGTAGCTGTTTACAGTCTGACTGTTTGAATATCTACTTTGTATGCTTTAATTTTGTAACTTGAACAACTATTTCTAAGAGGACAATATGTAATTTATCAACTAGTGATTTCTTACTGTTTATCTTTTTTTAAAATTCTGTACTTTCTCTACTTAATACATGGTTTTTTCCTCTTTAAATAAAAAAAAGAAATAAAAAGTTTACAAATAAGAAAGGAAGAATTCAAATTCTATTTGCTGATTATATGATTCTTTGTAAAAGACTCTAACAATTCAACCAGGAAACAGTTAAATGTAACAAATTCAGTGAAGTGATAAGATACAGAATAGCCACAAAAAAATCAGTAACTGGCTTGTGTACCACAATGAACCAGCAAAAATGAAATGAAAATGGTTCCATTCACAATAGTTTCGAAAAAGAACTAGGACTCAACCTGTCAAATAAGGTGGGAAACCTTAGAAATGAATAGTACAAAGCACTGAAAAAATTCTGTGGAAGATATTAGAAAATGGAAAAATCTCTCTTGTTCATGTCCTGGAAGAAATATTTCAAAATGTCCACATTAGTAAAACTAATCTAAATATCCCATGTACTCCCTGATAAAAAACTGACAACATGCCTCACCAAACAAGAAAATCCAATCCTAGCATCTATAGAGAGGCATAAAAGATCCAGAATAGTCCATACAAACCTAAGAAGAAAAAACCCACCCTTAAGGTAACACAAAATCAAATTTAAAAGTATACTACAAAGCCAAGTAACAGAAACATAATACTTTCACCAATACAGACAGGTAGCCAAATAAAATACAACAGAACATATAGACACAATCTCATTTGCCTAAATCCACTTGATTTCTGACAAAGAAGACAAAAATAAGTGCTAAAGAAAAGATATACTTTTCAGCAATTGCTGCCAGGAAAACTAACCACTTGTAGGTGAATGAAATGAGAACTTATTCTGTGCTAAAATCAGAAAAAATGGATATAAGTCTTTACTATAAGACTGGGCAGCTCACAACTGCTGAACTATGATGTAGGAAACACACTTGAAGCTATAGACACAGGAAAAGACTTCCTGAATAGGACCACAATAGCAAAGGAAGTAAAACAACAATTAAATGACAACAAAGTAAATATCTTCTCTGCAGCATAGGAAAAAATTAACAGAAGGCACATCTTTCAGAATGGGACAACATATTTACCAGGTATTCTTTCAAGCAAGGATTAATATTTAGAATATGTAAAGAACTCCAAAACCTGAACATCAAAAGAAACAGCCTAATCATTAAATGAACAAGTGAGTCAGCAGAAAACCCTCAAAGGAAGAAATATACAGACCAGCCATAAGGGCTGAGTATAGACAGCAGTGCATAAGGGAAGGTTAGAAGATGTTTACAAGAAAGTACAGGCACTCAGAAATGAAGGAGGCACAGGTACACAGATACAGTAAGGCAATCTGCAGGAGTAATCCACCAAATCAAGCCCAGAATCAGGGAAGTGCAGAAAGGGATGCTGAGCCACT
>PVLA01013561.1:0-36176 GCA_004027455.1 Hydrochoerus hydrochaeris
ACCAAACACTGGAAACAACCCTAACATCCACCAATAGGCCCAAGGGTGACACCATGGGACACTCAGATGTGCCGTTGCTACACATGCCAGGGTGGATGGATGTCAAGGGGCTGATGCTCATGGAAAATGTGATCTCCAACGCTAACCTGTTGTGTGAGTCTGTTTGGGTATCTTCTCACCTTGACTTGACAAAACTGAGAGCTGGGGCAGAGCTGAGATTGCCTGGGTGATGGTGTGAGGTGTGACTGATGCATGGTTCTCCCAAGAGGTCTTGGTGGTGGTGGTGCAGTGCTAAGCCTGGGTTATGGTTACATGAATTTACATGTGTGGTAACATGACACAGACCTAAATAGGACATAGTGGGGAAGTCACTTTCATATATCAAAATCATACCACAAGTTCTGTGAACCATAACCACTGGGAGAAGCAGAAAGAGGAAAGGGGCCTCTTTGTGGTCTCTTTGTAACTATTTGTCAATCTGCAATGAGAGAGAGAGAGAACTAAGCAGTATATGCATGTCATGCCTTTTTCCCATATCTATTAGCTATCATTTACACATCAAATACATACATCATTAGGACCAAAGTTACCAGATTTGCACATGTACATAGAGTAGTCAACATAATACACAGTTCAAATCTATCTTGCAAGAAAGTGTACAGTTTTAATATGACTTTGTAAACTACTACCAATGACTGTGCTAAGTAATTTACAGGTCCAGAAATAAACACTGCAATGCCGCTTCCACACTGAGCCCTTGTTCAGCAAGATGCTATTCATCAGTTTGCGAAGCAGATGGTGCAGGCAGATGTCTCCCAGTGCTGTTCACATCAGCTCCCAGGCAGCTGAAATGTGGGTTCAAATCACATCAACACTGGCCCTTGCTGTCTCAGGTATCTGAAGATAAATCTGTGTGTTTCCCACACGGTTATACAAACAGAAGAACGATGTATAATCAATGAAGTGGTGTTACCAGATATTATTAAACCATGCTTTTCAGATTGCTGCTCAAATTCTGTGGCAATGCTTCTGCATTTGCTTTTGTTGTGTCTTTCTTTCTTTCTTTCTTTCTTTCTTTCTTTCTTTCTTTCTTTCTTTCTTGTTTTGCTGCCTTCAATGTATTGTGCAATCTTTCAGGAACTTTTAAGTATTCTAAATCAAGTGGTACCAAAGACAGAATTCAGAAGTCTTCACATAAAACTTCACTCTTCCTTCTCCCCTAAACAAAAATACCCATTTGAAGTGAAAATAAATAAATACCCTTAAGTAAAATCATGTAGCCATGACTATTTTATGTCTCCTTTGCCACATGTTACATGTTACAGACCCTCTCTAATCAACTACAGCCTTCTGGGAGCTAACGCTAAGCACCCCTTGTACCATTTCTTAAATTTCACTTTCTATTCATAAACAATCCTTTCCTAACATAGATTGCATTTGTGTTTGAGCTGGAAACGTTTACTTTAATGATATGCCACAGCCTATAAAACTTCCCACCTGCCTAGGACAGCTCTAGCACACAGTCACAGTCACTCGGAGTCATAGTACTTGTTGCTGTTCTCTTCTTTCCTTCTACTCAGTGAATTTCTAACGCCCCTAAATGAATGACTCAGTGTCTCCTTTTTCTAACTCTTTCTGGAGAAAGAGTTACCTACATCAGTGTTTATTTTCAGACATTCAACGCCTTACAGGTAATTAGGAAAAAACGTATGTCTACCAGAAGCATGATCTGATCCTGAGTCTTACTATTGGAGGCAAAATAATTTTAAGAGGAATAAAACATGTCACCCTATCAAAGTAGAGACCTCTCAGACATTTGAACACTGTCCTTAGTCTTATGGGTGCAAAACAACAAACAGATATAATCAAAGGTAAAAATACAGTCATTGGTCATGGTTAATAAGCCAAATGGGATGACTTGGAGGAGTTTTGGGGTTGGGGCAGAAAGAAATTCAAAAGGACACTTACTTCCACTCTGAAAAATTATTTAAAAAGGAAGTCCATAGATTGCTTTTCAGAGAGGAAGACGATGGGAGACAGGTAGAGCCGTCATCTTTTCTAGCCCTCCCCTGCATAGTTATATTCTCTCTGTTAACAGTTTAGCTGCCACCAATTAGCACAGGAATTCAGAATCAGGATGTGCAGTAGTGCACACCGTATTCCCACTGCTGAAGTCTTTTTTTTTTTGACACTTAATCAAGTTTATTTTTAGCTAATAAGACAGGTTACCACTTCTAAAGTCTGCATTCTAAAGCTCTACCAAACTTTCTTTATTAGCATCAGAAACACAGAAATGTAAAAACATCACAAGATCTCAAAACACAAATATTTAATGAAACTACACACAAGGCACAGTAAACCAGAACAGAAAACAGAACAAGGTTATCAGGAAACCAGACATGCTGCAAACCCCAGGATCAACAGGATTGTTGCTGAGCATTGACTCAAATTGTCTTTGTTTTCTTAGAAGAGTAGAGGGACCTAAGATGTGCATCATGGTCATAGCACCTTGCAGTGTCTAGACGGGTCCTCACCGTGAGCAGGTACTGCAGATGGCAGTTGTTAAAACTGACCAATTATAGATAGAGAATCAAATGAAAGATTGGCCTCCTTTGTCCTTGTTCTTTGGGATAGCACTGAACACAAGAGCAGACATACTATCAGGGAGAAGAATTCTATTCTAGACACAGTCCATGGTTGCCTACATCGACTTTCCTAGATCATAAAGTTTCTCTTGGGACTATTTCTTATGGAAATCCTTGGAGGTAAGGTGGGCTTTTGTATTTTCCACTGAAGTCAGTTGCTATACTATT
The DNA here is from genome assembly GCA_004027455.1 of Hydrochoerus hydrochaeris. NCBI lineage: Eukaryota > Metazoa > Chordata > Mammalia > Rodentia > Hydrochaeridae > Hydrochoerus > Hydrochoerus hydrochaeris. The sequence continues at coordinate 2,814 of PVLA01013561.1, forward strand.
GATGTCTCTTAGTTCACAGAAAAGGAAGGTTCGTGCTAATATTCATTGGGGAATTTTTATGCCCATATCTTGTACACTGAGTAACTACTTTGAAGATGCCAGTGTGCGTAAGATTTCTGGTTGGGGCTGGGGATTCAGTTCAATGGCTTAAGTGCCTGCCTGGCAAGTGCAAGGTCATGAGTTTGATCCCCAGTACCAAAAAAAAAAAAAAAAAAAAAAAAGATTTCTGGTTGGTCAAAACACCATGGACACCTTTTTTGCCCATCAGCAGGACCAGCATCTTGACAGTCAGGGTGACAGTGACATGGAAAGTAGGGACTCCCAAGGTGCTCTTGGTACCAAGATCCATAGTAGATGCCCATCCTGTTCTAAATCACAGAACATATTTGCCCACCCCATGACCCTCCCCCGCCCCACCACGCAGTGTCAGCCTTTCGATGGAAAATGCAGGCAGTCTTTGCCAGTCAGGCCCCAACCAGCTGGGAGGGACCCAAGCTCAACTGGTTTAATGCTGGCAATTCTGGACCGCAGCCCAGGCAGAGGGTGAGTCAAGTGTTGTTACACAAAATGCTCACATCCCGATAGGTTTCTGCCTCACTCATTGACAGGAGGCTGTCAGTGTGCACTCTCCATTGGGGACAGAGCACAGGTTGTGGGGCCCTGCCAGGCCAGGCCTGCTCTGGGTCCCTGGTTGGATTCAGCTGCACAGGGTTTGCAGGGGAGGCCCAGGATGTCATTAGGTCCTGGGGGTCCTGTTGGAGACTTTCTGAGCTGAAATGCAGGCCAGGACAAGACATAAGGTTGGTTCCCTGGACACCCACCTGCTCCGCTCTGGCAGATTAACTTCCATACTACTGTTAGCTACTGGTCCCAGGCTGTCCTTTTGCTCTGCTGACAGCAATTCTTTAGGAAGAGGCAGCTCTGAGTTTAGCCAATGCTGACAGTAGGAGAAGGAAGGGTGTTGCTTATTTCTTGCAGGAGAGGATCCAGGGTGAGGAGCTGTCACAGGGATGCCCCTGCCCCCAGCTTTCCAGCCCCCACCACATCTTACAGCTGATTTTTCAGAAAAGGGCCCTGTAGAGAATACCTGCAGGAAGAGGGCTGGTCTACTGTGATGCTATGGAAAGACCCCTTTCCTGTCCTCATCATGGTCCAGGAAAGTCTATATTTGTGATTCCATAGAGAAATTATTGGAATTCTGGGAGTTAATTCCAATCTACCACTTCCAGTGCACCCTAAGGCGAGCATAAAGACACTCAGATTTATATACAGTAATGGGGAGCCAAGGGGTCCTAAGTCCAGCCAAGATAGTGATCCACAGGAACAAAGCCCATGACCCAGAGCCCAACCCAGGTTTTTTTAATTCTCCATGAGGGGAGTGGCTTGGAGGATAAGTGACAGTGAGAGTGGCGGGAAATACGTGACTGTCATGGCTGGGTTAGGTAAGAGGTCTGAGATCACCTCTGAGATAGGCAGAGGGCAAGAAATGCAGAGAGTGAGTAACACAAATGAGGAAGTATCTCATAATTTGGGGTTGGTGCTTCAGTTCTGAGGGATGATCCTTTTTGCCCCAGGAGGTCAGAGCCTCTTTCTGGAGGATCAGTCCCCGTCCCACCTGGTTCAATCACTATATCTGGGGAGTCACTGGGCTGGGTAACACTGACCTGTTTGTTGCCTTACTTCGAAGATTGCATATCAGTTCCTCAATGTACATTATTTAAAGCCGATTGAATTGATAAAGAAATAGTCTAACCAGCTCTGTACACATCAGCATATAGAGATGGGGCCAAGTTAGTCCAAAGTGGACATGGTTGCTCTTCTTTTCAAGGAAAATCAAGGAGCATCCTCCAACACCCTCTGCGTGGTTCCCCAAAACTCTCTATTCTGACCTATAAGTGATGCAAGATGTGAGCTGACTATGCCCCATCCTGTCCTCTCCTCCTAGCCAGGAGTCAGGATGTGCAGGAACAGAGCCTGGGTTCCATTCCCAACTTTCTTGCGGCACATAGGACTAACTGGTGTTGTCTTGTGTTCTCAGCTGACAGCTTTATAGATTATACCAGCAGCGTATCTGCCATTAAGCCACCTACAATCAGTTAGCCAGAGAGGACTGCATGCAGCAACTTCTGGACTAAATGACCCTTTTAATACATCCTTTCCCATTGTCAGGGACCCTTTGGCTTCTCAGAAATCCTCAACAACACCCACCGCTGACCTCAGCTCTTCTACAAATGCTCTGGTTGTCCAGATAAGCAAAGATTCTTGAAAAGGGAGCTTGGGAAGAATTAAGACCTCACTTAATTCTTTTACAAACTGGTCATCTGTGTCCTGCTGGCCTCCCTCGCCATGTTCTGCACCCATCTTTCTGCTTGTTCTTTCTTGCTGAGGGAACCCTCTCTCCCTAGAGCCCTCCTTGCACCTCAGCTCAGCCAGGGCTGATTTTTCTATTGTTTCCTTTCTCATTCTACCAGGCTTGGTGGCTTCCTGGCTGATTAAATCAGGGACAGGGGAGTAGAAGTATTCAGAGGGAGCAAGGTATAAGTGGTACAATAATCAAGTCACAAATGTTGGCAGGCAGGTTGGTGGAACTGCTCCGTGGGCGGAAGGGCAGGGCAGGATAAATTAACATACTAAAGCTGCCACTTTTTCATCCTAGGTAGAAAAGGCTGAGCCAGGGTACTCTCTCTCTCTGGTTCAGGCCTTACCAAGGGCTCTTAGGCCACCTGTGGACCTACAAGTGACCAGCCTTCGTTCCTGGGCACTGCTCCAGTGTCCCACAGATAGTCTTTGTGGTGAACTGGGGAAGATCATATTAACCAGATCCCTGCTGCATGCCTGAGGGTTGGGTTCATGTTTGATTTCTCATTGCTATGGCTCCAAGAATAGAAGGGAGATGACATGCTCATACATTAGGAATCCAAGCAGGTGACACACAGCATCCTTAATTGTCAGGTAATAATATATTGATGCATGTGAGACATTGGACTTGCTAACCAAGAACAATGAGATGACATCAGTACACATTTGTACCAAGGTGCAAATGGAACTATAACAGTGGGACAGCCATATGTGAAATAAATGGCCCAGAATCCAGAACTTGTCCTGAAAAATCAATCTATATATAAAGGCTAAAACTGTTAAATTTTGTAGCTGGGGATTTAGCTCAGAGGCATAAGTGCCTGCCTTGCAGTCACGCGGTGTTGAGTTCGATCCCAGGTACTGAATAAAAAAAAAAATTATTAAATTTCTAGTAGAAAACAGAAAAATATGTGACTCTGGATTAGTTAGGTAAAGATTTTTTTGATATGCACTTAAAAGCATGATCATGAATTGATAAATTGATAAATTTAACTTTATCAAAGTAAAGAACTTATGCTCATTAAAAAAAAACTGTTAAGAAAATGAAAAGAACCTACTGACAAACCACATGTCTGATAAGGACTGAAAACCAGAGTACACGGTTATTCCTCAGGATTAACTGAGAATTGGTCCCAAGACCTCAAGGAAACCAAAACCCATGAATGTCCAAGTCTCTTATACACAATGGTGTGTTGTTTCCTGGTCCAAAAACAAACAAACAAGCAAAAAACAATGTTGTGTTGTTTGCAAACAGGCAAACATATCCTCCTGTGTACTTTTTTTTTTTTTTGGTACCAGGGATTGAAATCATGACCTTGTACTTGCCAGACAGGCGCTTATACCGCTGAGCTAAACCCCCAGCCCTTTCTGTATGCTTTAAATCTTCTCCGAATTATAGTACCTAATATAAGTGTTCTGAAAATAGTTATGCTGTTTAGGGAATAATGACAAATGTGCATGTTTGGAACAGACAATGTTTTCCAAAATATATTTCATCTGTAGTTGCTTGATCCAAAGTTCTGGGACCTAGGGCCAGGGATTTAGCTCAATGGCTTAAGCATTTGCCTGGCAAGCATGTGGTCGTGAGTTCAATCCCCGGTAACAACAACAAAAAAAAACACCCAAAAAAACAAAGTTCTGGGACCTGCCTATACATACGGCCAACTACATAAAGAATTTAAAAACTCAATAGTCAGAAAACATTCAGTTATGAAAGTAGACCACAGGCTTCACCAAACATGCACAGATGTTCATATAGCCTGAAGAAAGAATGCAGTGTTACTGGTCACTAAGAAAATATGAAGTCCAAAAAACAGGAAAAGAAAAAAGGGGCTGGGGGTTTATCTCAGCAGCATAAGTGCCTGCCTTGCAAGTACACAGTCATGAGTTCGAACCCCAGTACCAAAAAAAAAAAAAATGAAAAAAAGAAAATATGAATTAAAAGTATATGAATTTGCCTCTTTGGGACAGTCTATATAAATGAAATCAAAATACATGGCCTTCTATGGCAGCTTTCACGGAGTGTAATATTTACAAGGTGCATCCCTGTCTGTCCAGTGTGCTTTTGTGTTGCTCATAATATTCCACTTTGATATAATACATTTTGTTTATTCATCAATTGTTAGGTATTTGGGTTGTTTCCCTTTATTTGGCTACTATGAATGATGCTTCTATGGATATTCATATACAAATATCTGTGAATTCTCTATAATGCTTATAAGTAGAATTCCTGGGTCATATGCTGGTTTAATGGTTTGCAGTTTGAGAAGCTATTGTTATTTTTAAAAGGAAAAAAGGTAGCAGTTTTAATAGCCCAAACCAAGAAAAATGCCAAGTGTTCATCAACAAATGAATGGAAAGGTAAACAAGTTGTTCTATGTCTACCTTCAGTATCTGAATGTTTGACATCTATTAGTAGCTTAACCATTAATTATCATGTGATGACTTGTATACTAATGTCCATATTACTCTGCAATATAAATAATGAACTGTTGGTACCTGCAACAGCAAAAAACAAACAAAAAATGTTAAGCGTGGTTCTACTTCTCTCTAGCCACAGGTACTTCAGAGGCAGGGACGGAGGGATCACTTTTGGCCAGGAATTTGAGGTAGGCCAGAACCCACCTGGAAAACCAAAAACACAGGCGAAATTTTTAAACTCAGAAGACTTCCCATAGCTGTTTTCTGTGCTTCATAGGTGATGACCTGCTAGATATCCACTGATGTGGTCAGAGCCAGGAAAGGACTATTCCGTTCTCCCTTGGAGGAGGATGAGGAAGAGGGGAAAGAGGGGGGAGAGGAGGAGGAGGAAGAGGATGAGGAGGTAGAGGTGCTTCTGTAAAGTGATCAGTATATAATCTTTTTCTTTTTCTTTTTTTTTCTGTGCTGGAGATAGAACTCACCACCTCATACTTGCCAGGCAGGTGCTTATGCCACTGAGCTAAATCCCCAGCAGTATATAATCTTACACGTTGCTGTTTAAAGACATATTCATTGTATACTGTTGGTTAACACTGAACTCACAGCCAGCAGCTTCTCTAACACACGTCTTTTCCCATAAGATGCCTCACAGCTTTCACAGGGGTGGGAGACTAGTCAGCTCTTTCCCACTAGGCCTGGGAGCTGTTTCAAACATTATCACGAAAAGCCGTGAACACGACAGACGTCCAATGGACCACAAAAAGGACAATCTTGCTTCTCTCTCTATTCTCTTCTTGGATTCCTTTGTTGTCTCTTTTTCTTTTTGGCAGCTCTGGAGATTTAACCCATAACCTTCAAACTGAGGTGTGTTTTAATGCTTATTTTTTAAAAAAATTTGTTTCTTTTTTTTAAACTTTGGGGCAAAATCTGAAATATGTAAGTCAGTAATTTGCTAGGCTGGGCTGGAACTTGTGATCCTCCCACCTCAGCCTCCTAAAATGGAAGTTATTTACAGTTAGAGATGAAACATGAGGCAGAGAGTCACCTTGTTCAGCCTCACTGTAAATGTGTCGGATGAATAAAATCCTTTGCCGTTCTGCATATTAGTGAATGGCTTTGAAAGCATCACTCACTTTAGAACTAACAAATGCATTTTAGAACATAAGTGGATTCACAAGCACACAGTTGAAGCACAGTGAGGATCAACTATTCTAGCGAAATAGTTGTGAAATTGTACACACCAGTAACATAGCTTCAAAATATAAAATGCAAAAATTGACACACTTTTATGATGAAGTCTAGAAATCTACAGTGTCATAGGAGATTATAAAAGAGCTCAAAAGCAGAAAATCAAGCAGACAAAAATATTAATAAGTTTAAAAATGGGACTGGGTGAGGTATCACACACATGAAATCTCAGGTACTCAGAAGTCTAAGGCAGGAGAATTCACAATTTTTTTTTTCCAGTACTGGGGATCAAACTCATGACTTCGCACTTGCCAGGCAGGTGCTTATGCCACTGAGCTAAATCCCCGGCCCGAGAATTCACAAATTTAAGGCCAGCCTGGGCAACATTTTCTCATCATAAAAAATGGGGTAGGTTTATTTTGCTTCTACACTTTTTTATTTTATGGGAAAAAAGGTAAAACAAAAATTTCATAACAAAATAATAGAATAACCATAGTTAATACATTACATGTTATTATCTGTAAAGTAGTTGCTCAGGGTAAAAGATATGAGCATAAAAATTTCTCCAGTTGACTTAGGGCACTGGGAAACCAAGCAACCAGCTCGCTGCCCTGGTAAGCGGCTGTGAGCCTACCAGTGCACTGGCTGAGATTGAAATATCCTCCCCACCCCACAGCATTAGCAAGTGGGAGCCAGAGATCTGAGCATCTCTTGTGAGGTTGACCATATGCAATATAGCAAATAAGGGGGATTTCCTTCTACCATCTCTTTGAAGGCAAATACTTTTATCACCGTTTTGCTTTGTTCTGCCTAATGGTATTGCTCTATTCAATATTCTGTTTTGATAAGTTCTATAATGTTTTGTATTTCCTTCAATTTTGCTGTACCTGATTGAAGAACAACTATTGTGAAGAAGACGAGATATACTACGGTACCTATTACTGTGATCCCGGTAACCTGCTGTGAGGTTCTGTACCAATGTCACTGCACTGTCTCAACTGGCTTTGTTCCATCTTGTTCTGTGGTATTTTACTACTTTAAAAATAAAATTTAAAAAAATTTCTCCAGTTGATATTAACACAAACCTTCTTTTCACATGGACTAACAGACACTAGCAGTATAATTGAGTTGCGTTTTTCCCTTTTCCCTACGGTCCTTTTTCCTTTCACCCATTCTAGTTCCTTTTTCCTTTTAAAATAATCCCTTCCCACTTCACACTATCTATTGTACATTTTAGAGTTTATTTACTTTCAGTTTCTCACACCAGAGAGACAATCCAATGTTCCCACATGTGAGTCTGATTTATTTGTTATGAGTACGGTCTCAAGATTCATCCATTACCTATAAAAGCCTCGAGTTCATCCTTCTCTCTGGTTGAGTAGTACTTCATCGTATAAATTACCACATCTTTTATATCCACTTTTCAGTTGATTTAGCTATTACAAATAGTGCTACTATAAGCATGGGTGCACATATATCACTGTTGTATGATGTTTTTATTCTTCTTGGAAGATACCCAGAAGAACAGTTAGATCAAAAAGGCCCTTTAATCCTCTATTTTTGTGGAATCTCCACACTAATTTCCACAGTGCTCATACCAGTCTACACTCCTACCGACAGTGGAAAGAGTTCCTTTATCTCACATCCCTGCTAGCTTTTGTTATTGGTTGATTTCTTGATGATAGTCATTCTTTCTGAGTTGAGATGAAATTTCGGTGTTGTTTTAATTTGCATCTCTCGAATGACCAATGATGTGGACCATTTTTTCATATATTTATTTGTCATTCATATTTCTTCATCTGAGAAGTGTGTATTCATCTCAGATGCTCATTATTAGATTGGGTCTTTGAATTTGGGGTCTGATTTTTTCAATTCTTTATATGTTCTAGATAGAGCTCCTTTGTCTGAGGGACAATTGGATAATTTTTTTTCCCACTTTGTGTGTTGTCTTTTCACTCTGTTGGTGATCTCTTTGATATAAAAAGCTTTTTGATGAAATGAGATCCCAATTGTCGATTCTTTGAAGTTCTTCCCTTGCAGTTTGCATTTTGTTCTTGAACTCTCCCTACCTCTGTGTCTTCAAGATTCCTAATTAACTTGTCTTCCAGTAGAGTTAGTGTTTCTGTTGTAATATTTAGATCTTTGGTCCACTTTGACTTTAGTTTAGTGTATGGTGATAGACATGTGTCTACTTTTGTTATTCAGCATGTGGAAAGCCAGTTTTCCCAGCATCATTTATTAAATAGGCTATCTTTCTTCCAGTTAATGCGTTAGGTCCCTTTCTCAGAGATTAGGTGGCTGAATGTGTTTGTAGTTGTGTCTGTATTTTTAATGTGTTCCACTGGTCCTCAAGTCTGTTTCTTTGGCAGTACCATACTGATTTTCTCACAGTAGCTTTGTAGTATAATTGCAAGTCAGGGATTGTGATGTCTCCTGCTTTGCCTTTGTTGCCAAGAACTGTGTTTGCTATTCTAGGTCCCTTCTGTTTCAAAACGAATTTTAGGAATGTTCTCTCAAGATCTGTGATGTATGCTAATGATATTTTGATCAAGATTGCATTAAATCCGTATAACAGTTTTGGGAGTATGGCCATTTTCACGATGTTGGTTTTTCCTACCAAGAGCAAGGGATATCTTTCTATTTTCTGATATCCTCTTCAATCTCCTTTTTCAGAGTACTGTAGTTTTCAATATATAGATCTTCTACATCCTTTGTTAGATTGATTCCTGAGCATTTCATCTTTTTGGATGCTATTGTAATAGGTATTATTTCCATTATTTCTTTCTCAGTGAGTTTCTTGTTTATGTACAGAAATGCTGTTGATTTTTGAGTGTTGACTTTATATCCAGCTACACCACTGAATTTACTTATTAACTCTAGTAGATTTTTGGTGGAATTTTCCGGGTCTTCTATGTAGAGTATCATGTCATCCTCAAATAAGGATAATTCAACTTCTTCCTTGTTTCTTTTAATTCCTTTTATTTCTCTCTATTGTCTAATTGCACTGGCTAATGTGTCCAGATCTATATTGCAGAGAAGCAATGATAGTGGACATTCTTGGGCTGGGGATTTAGCTCAGCGGCATAAGCACCTACCTTGCAAGTGTGCACAGTTGTGAGTTTGATCCCCCGTACCAAAAAAAAAAAAAAAAAATAGCGAACATTCTTGTCTTGTTCCCACCTTTAGAGTAAAAGCTTTCAGTTTTTGTCTTTTTAGTATGATGTTGATCATTGATTTGTTATAGGTAGCTTTTATCAGATTGAGGTAGAGACCATCTAGTCCAATTTTCTGTAGAGTTTTCATCATGAGTGAGTGAACCCTATCAAAAACTGTTTCTATATCTATTGAGATGATCATGTGATTTTTGTCTTTCACTCTTTTCATATAGTGTGTTACATTTATTGATTTGCCTATGTTGAACCACTCCTGCATTCCTGGGATGAATCCCACATGGTTATGGTGTATTAGTCTTTGTGTTGATTTGCTGCATTGTGTTTGCTAGTATTTTATTGAGAATTTTTGCATCTATGTGCATTAGGGAAATTGGCCTATAGTTCTTTTTGGTTGGGTCTTTCTCTGGTTTTGGTAATATTTGCCTCCAGGAAAATGTTGGGTGAATTGCTTCCCTTTCAATTTCACTAAAGAGTTTGAAAAGTATGGGCATTAAACCTTCTCTGAATTTCATGTAGAATTCAGCTGTGAATCCATCAGGACCTGGGCTTTTCTTTGTTGGTAAATTTTTAAATTAAGTTTTCAGTTTCAGTAACTGATACTGGATTATTCAAAATTTTTATATCTTCTAGATTCAGCTTTGGTAGTTCATAGATTTCTAGGAATCTGTCCATTTCTTCTGTGTTTTCCAGCCTATGTGATAAAGATTTTCAAAGTAGATATTAATGATCTTCTGAATTTCCACAGGATCTGTAGTGATTTCACACTGCATGAATTAGAGGGTTTTTTTTCCTTTTATTGTTAAGATTGGCTAGGGGTTTATCACATTTTTTTCTTTCAAGGAACCATCTCTTTGGTTCATTAATTCTTTGTATTATTAGTTTCATTTGCATTAATTTCTCTTCTGATCTTTATAATTTACTCCCTTCTATAAGGTTTGGTTTTGACTTTCTCTTGTTTTTCTAGAAGCCTGGGATGAAACATTAGGTTGTTTATTTGTGCTCATTCTGTTTTTCTGATGTGAGAGTTCATAGCTATATATTTCCCTTTCAGGACTGCTTTCATTGCATCCCACAGGTTCTGATATGTTGCAGCTGCATTTTAATTTAATTGTAGATATTGTTTAACTTCTTCTTTTATTTCATCTGTTGTTCAAGAGGATGTTATTTAGCTCCCATTTTGATGTAGTTTCTGCAGTATCTTTTGCCATTAATTTCTAGTTTCAGTGCACTATGGTAAGATAATAATATTCATGAGATAGTTTCAATTCCTTTGCATTTATGTAGGCATGGACTGGTATATGGTCTATGTTAGAGAACATCCCTTGTGCAGCTGAAAAGAATGTGCTGCATAGAACACTCTGTAAACATCTACTAAGTCTATTTGTTCATAGATTTTGTTTAGGTCTGATATTTCTTTCCCCATTTTTGGTCTGGTTGATCTTTCCAGTTGTGACAACGGGGTATTGCTTAATTGATTTTTCATGTTTATTAATATTTGTCTTATGTGGTTGGGTGCCCTCATATTTGATGCATACATATTTATGATATATCAGAGCTTTCCCCTAACAAGTGTGTAGTGACCTTCTTTATCTTTTTTGATCATTCTTGGTTTGAAGTTCACATTGTCTGAAAACAGAACAGCTAACCCTGTTTTTTCTGGGTTCCTCTTGCATGGAGTATTGTTTTCCATCCTTTGACTTTTGGTCTATGAATTTCTTTTGAGTTAAATGTTTCTTGTATATAGCATATTGTTGGATCTTGTTTCTTGATTCATTCTTCCAGTCTGTTTCATTTGATTGGTAAACTGAGGACATTTATGTTGATGGTTACAATTGATATGTATTAGCTTAGCTTTTTCATTTTATTTTTTCTGCTGTTGATTCCCTGCTTTTCCCCTTTGTTTAATTGCTTGCCCTGCTTGATGGTTTCTTTCTGTTATTGTTCTGGGAATTGTGGTCATTTTTACTTCCATCTAGAATACCTTTTAGTACTCTTTATATGTTGGTTTGGTGGCCATGAATTTTTTTCAGTTGTTCTTTGTCATGGAAGTATCCTATTTCTCTATTAATTTTTAAAGATAGTTTTACAGAGTACATTGATTTGGGTTGGAAGCTTTTTATTTTTTTTTCAGGACTTGAAATACTTCATTCCAAGCTCTTCTTGGCTTGAGAATTTGTGTTGAGAAGTCTGCTATGATTCTGATGGGTTTTCCATTACATGAGACCTGTTTCTTTTCTCTAAGGCTGTTAACAATATGTTCTTATATTGAATTTCTGGAATCTTGATTATTATATGTCTGCAAGTAGATTTATTTTGGTTGTGGGTATTTAGAGTTTTATGTGCCTCACTTATCTGTATGCCAGTTTCTTTTCCTATGCTTGGGAAATTTTCTGCTATTACTGCTGCAAATAGTTTTTTTTTTTAATGTCATTTGTGTTGACTCCTGCTTTTTCATTGACACCAATTAATCTTATATTATTTTTCTTTATGTCATCTTGCAGCTGTTGAATTCTTGTTTCTTGATGCTTTGTTATTTTCAAGAGATCTCTCCTTTCATGATTGCTGGCCACAATACTGTCTTCAAGTACTGAAAGTCTACCCTCAGTTTCATTCAAGCAGTCTTGCCAGCTTTCAATGGGATTTTTACTTTCCTGAATATCTGTTTTAATCTGTTTCATACATTCTGTTTCTTTTCTATATTGATCATTAATGGTTTCCACCTTTTCCTATCATCATCTATTTTTACCTATCTCTACTCTAGATTTTATGAGCAATTCTTTTCTGAATGTTGACATTTCTTTTTTTTTTTTTTTACCTGAGAGGTTATTTCTGATCTGATTTCCACTATAGCCTCATGGATTTGTTTCTTTACTTTGACTGTTATCATTTTGGAATTTTCAAGTGTGCCTCTTCCATTTTACTCTATCTTATTGTCTTTGGACTTGTTCTGGGTTGGCCTGAGGTCTAAGGTTTCATTTTGGTTCTGCATCTTATTATTTTCTATTTCAAAAGCTTTTATTTTTTGATTCACCAATAAAAAGAAATATAGGCAGAGCGGATCAGGAGATAGGGTCCATCAACATGCTCTATATAAGAAATACAATTAACTGGACAGAGGTTTTATAGACTGAAAGTTAAAGATGCGAAAACAATGCTCTGTGTGACAGGGAACCAGAAAAAAGTGGAGGTAGCTTGCCTATCAGCTACAGATTGGTTAGAAAGCCATGATACTTTTATACAATGGAAAACTACTCAGCTATAAAGAAAGATAACCTTGAGGCTCTTATAGGTAAATGGATACAACTTGAGATCATGCTCAGGGGTAAAAAGGTTCAGAATCACTTAGGTGATTAGTGGGTTGCCTCCCTAATATAAAAACTAAAGGTGTTAGTGGGATCCAAAATGTACAATATACCTTGTGAAAGTGAAAGGGGGAGGAATTGTCTAAAAAGGGAAGGCAGTAGCCATTGTTAATCTATTATCATGATTTGAAACCCATTTGTTTTCATCATTCTGTTTAGTTTGGCTCTATTCTGTTCCAGTTTACTTACTTGTATTAGATTTGATGGCATGGACAGCTGTTCCAAAGACAGCAAGATACATTATCATAACAATTTTTGATTTCCTATTGGCTTGATTTGAAGCCCTATATTATTTTCATTGTTTTGACTGATTTTATTCTATTCTGTTTTGTTTGATAGTATGAAGTCTGATGGTATAGGAAACTACTTTGAAGACAATAAGATGCATTACAATACCCATTGCAATTTTACTATCATCTTCTGAAATCCTATAATGTCTCCAATGTTTTGTTTTTATTGGTTTTGTTCTGTACTGTTTTGTTCAATTTTATTATGCCTGATGATATGGGCAATTCTTTTGAAGACAACAAGAGGCATTATGGTAGCCATTGTTGATCACCTTGTATTTTGGTTTTAAGTCATGTACTATGTCCATTCTTTTGTTTTGACTGACTGTATTTTGTTTTGTCTCATTTGGTTTTATTCTCTTCAAAACCAAACAAAAAGAACAAAAGCTTTTATTTGCTTTCTGTGTTGCTCCTTGTAAGTTTTTGTAGTCTATCACTAGGGTCAAGACCTCTCTAGGCAAGGATTGTTCTTCAGGGATATCATCTGTGTGTGCGAAGTTCTTGGTTTGCATCTCCCAAGATCCTACATTTCCAATTAATTAATTGTGAGATGTTGGTATCTGTTTGGCTCAGTCCACAGTCCTTTGATGTTGGCATGTAGTGAAGCTGTTAACCCAGAACTTCCCAGTATTTTTATAGAAGTGAGAACAACTGATTAAAACAGATATGACATCCTAGTTAAAGTAGTATAATTAGCCTGGCAAGCGCGTGGCCGTGAGTTCATTCCTTGGTACTGATAAAAAATAAATAAATAAAAAAGACAAAACAGTAGTATAATTAGCAATAACAAAAGCATCAAGCACAATTTAGAAACTGACCAATTTTGGTGACAATTAATTTTGTACCTTTAACCATAGAAGCAAAATCTCCAATTATATAACAGAACCAATCATAAATTGGTAGCTCTTATGCAAAGTGTCTCCCCTTCAGCCTAGGCAACTTAATGAGACACTTCTGACAGTGAAAAAAAATTACAAAATGGATGATCTAAGTGGTAGAATACATACATAACATGCGCATGGCCTTAAATTCAATCCCCACTACCACAATAAAGGGAAAAAAAACAACAGCAAAATTAACCAATTCAATATGCATATATACATATAAACACATATATAATATATGTGTACAAAATACATGCACAGATTACAGACCATAGCTTCTCAATCATAGATAATATTCTTTCTTCCTCTCTTCTTCCTCCTCCTGCTCCTACTCCTCCAACTTCTCATTCTTCTTTTTGTGATACTGGAAATTGAAGCCAAAGGCTATGTATAGCTACATCTTCAAGCTTTTTTATCTTTAAAAATTTTTTGTTAAGTTGCCAGTGCTGGGTTAGAATTTTAAAAGCACTGTCTTAGTCACCCAGAGTACTGGGATTACAGGCAAGTGCTAAACCACTGTTTGGATAAAACATGTTCTTGAAAAAAGTGTATTTGCAACGACTGGAAAAATGACATACTAGAACAAAAAATGTGCACTGAAAACCAGAGGTTCCCAACCACATAGGTTATAGTTCTAATTGTGCAAACACATGAGATAGCAACATCACAGAAATGTTGTTTGCACCTCCACAGGTAATACTCCTAGTGCAAGTGAGAGCACTAGGAAGTCAATGAGATAAAGTTACAGTGAACATTTGCACAGCAAAAGCTGCCCTGTGGGAGCTCTGGTTCCAGCCTGAGCCATCCACATCCTCTATGCTGAGACATGGATGTGTGTATATGCACACATCCCTGTTGGAGGGCAAGTGCCACAAGCGGTAGGGGCATCTCTCGATAATGCCAGTCTTGCTTTCTGATACAAGGTGATCATGGCAACAAATGCAACCACATGTAATCCAGGCGAGTGCTTGTCTGATAATAATCTCTGCTGCCAGTGTTGCTCAGCTGGTGAGTCCAGGATGCCTTCCCAAGCCTCCCATAGCTAGGACAGAGCTGGAAGAGCATTGTACGTGGACAGTGTGGCAGCCACCATGACTCACCCTCCTCTCCACTTGGCAAGGAGTTTCTTTGCACTTGCTTTGAAAGAACCCGCATGTGAACAGAGTGTAGGTGATCATCCTTCAGGGGCAGGGCTGTGTTCTGCAGGGCTGAAGGATGAAGGTGGTGGGTGCAGGCCCAGGCTGGGTCCCACCCCCCAATATCTTTCCTATCAGGATGAACCCAGACAAGGTGGAGAAAAGGAAGCTCTAGTGAGGAAGTAGCTTGATGCTACCACTGTGAGCTTTATCCTCATGATATTCTTCCACGACCAAATATCTACTCCTTATTGCAAGGAGTTGTATAAAAAAAGGTGTAAGCTTGTCCACACCTGGGCCACACACCAGCACACCATCTCCACATACCTCCACACATCTATATACATCTTTCACCAACACACACATCTGTAACAAACCTGTGCATAAACTCACCCGCATGCAAGTCTCTGAATACATGCTCAGGAATGGACAAGCACACACACACACACACACACACTTACATGTGCACATCTGCATACCCCCCACACATCTGCACATCATATACAATACAGCTGAGGAAGAGAGGAGGCAGGACATCTGCTGAACTCAGTGCATGTGTGGGATATGTGAAGTGCATGTAGCCAGGAGCTGGGCCTGTCTTGACTAAGCTGCTATTGAAGCCCTTACAGGAGAGCATGAGAGAAGGAGCTACGCTGTGCCTTGGTTGGACATTTCTTTTTAAAGTCCCAATGTTCCTCAAGTGAACTGGCCTTGGGCAGTTAGGAACCTGGGAGAGGAAATGGTGATGGATGAACAGGCGCCTGCAAGGTCTTGGTGAGCACGCCCTGCAGGCTCAAAACCATCCACCCATGCATTCTGCGGAGAGCCCTCAGTTCCTGGGGACACATGAGCATCAAATTTAGCTCAAGACTATGGTGAGTGCCAGTCCTGAAGTCTCCGAGGATATTGCATGTCCTGGAACAGGTACTGTGTAGGTGACCTCTTCATGATGTGCCTCAGGAATGGGGTGACCAGCAGCACAGCCTGCAGGTTGGAACCTTGCTGGAGTAGGCACCCTGGATTTATGTCACCTGTCTCACTTCCTCATACAGGCGAACATGCCACCAAACTCTGCCAGGAAACCCATGGTGCCGCAGAGTGCGCATCTTGTGAGTCTGGAACCTTCATGGCCCACTCCAACCTCCAGCCATCCTGCTCCATCTGCTCCGACTGCAGGAAGGAGGGTAAGTGTGGCTGTGGGCAGGCGAAGGTGATTGTCATTGTTCTGTTGCCATTTCTTTTTGTTTTCTCTTTGTTTTTTATTTTTTCCCCCAGTACTGGGAATTGAACACAGGGCCCTGAAAATGCAAAGTAAGCAAGTTCTCTACCACTGTACTATGCCCCAGCCCTTAGCTGACTTTAAAATACTTCCTCTACTCCTCGCTCACAGAGATCTCACCCAAGAAAGGCGGCTCTGTCTGTCTGAGATGGAGCAGGCAGGGGGTCCCTTCCACAGGGTCTGGTTCTTGTAGGACCCATGGGGCTCCTCTTAACCATGATGACACACATACAGAGCTAAAGCACCAATCTGCAAGCTATTAGGATTTTTAGGGCAGTTATTCTCTGTGGAATCATCCTTAGAACTAGTGCATTCCTAATAAGATTCCTAACAAGAATTTTCTTGAAATGAGAAGCTAACAGTTACCACAACACCCATGAGGACCACAGCTCAGCCAGCACTAGGCCTGCCCTGATGTCACAGCTCTGTGTGAGGGGACAATGAGGATGACCTGAGTCCATGCAGGGCTATGATGGAGGTCCTGCTGGGCAGTAGTGAGACCAAAAAGATGTGGCTCGGAGGTGAACCCATGGTTTGTAGCACATGGCTTCAAATAGAACCCTAAATGTGGATAACTGATTATCCCAATAGAAAACTGCCAGCTCAGGATGGAGCTCTAGCTGTCCCCGGACATGCAATTCAGTGCACTAAGGTCCACACAGGAGAAGCAAGCCTGCAAGAAGAAAACAGACAAGGACTTTAAGGCACCAGACAATATTTATGTCACTTATAAAGAATCACAGTGCCATGGGTAAGACTGATAAACACCACTACATCAGAATGACACATCCATCACAAGACATAGAAATTTGAAATCTTAAGCCATGAAACAGGAGAATCTATGTTACCTATGACATACAAGGCCTGTGTCCAGAACATGCAAAAGCTGTCTGTATGTCAGTAAGAGAAAGTATCGCAGGGCTGGGGCTGGGGCTCAGAGGTAGAGTGCTTGGATAGGGCCCTACATTCCATCTCTAGAACAGCTTCCCCCCGCAAAATGCACACATACTACTGGAGTTCTGTTCTTTTAAGTTTAAGATGAAAACAGTGGTTGGAGATATTACCCAAGGATCATTCTGTTACTGGTTTTGGTTTTCTTGGTTTGTTTGTTTTTTATTTTTGGTGTGCTTGTTTATTTGCTTGTTTTGAGACAGGTTCTTGCTATGCAGTTCAGGCTGGTCCTAAACTCACTCTGTAGCCCAGGCTAGCCTCAAAGTGTTGGCAATCCTCTTGCATCAACCTCCCAAGTGCTGGGAATACAGGAATGCACTACCAGACCTGGCAGGGTTCACCTTGTTCCCATACTAGCCTAGACTGCAGAGCTCCTGCTGGACTCTCCATGGATGCCCAGATCACAGGAAAAATGGTCTGGTTGATGATACCCTTTTTTGTTCCTGTGTTAAGAGACAGGGTGAGGGCAGATTCTACCCTCAGAATCAAGAGTTCTGGAGGGGTCTTACTGAGTTGTGGCTAGTGAACAATGGAACAGAATCCCATCCTGATGACTGAGTCTTGACCTTCTGTCTAACAGACCAGAATCCAGTTTCAAACTGCTCCTTGACCTCTGACACAGAGAAACAGTGTGCAGAAAACTACTACTGTGACTCAGAAAAGTGTGTGGAGCACTGCTTCTGGTGCAAGAGGTACAAGCCAGGAAGGCGTCCTCCAACTGCCTCTCACTGCTTGATTTTCTTTTATTTATATAGCTCTCCAGCCTCAGTTTCCACATCTGTAAAATAGGAGTAAGAAAGTAGTATCTGTCCTGTGGAGGTCAAGCAAACAAATCATCTAGATGTTTCCTAGTTACCTGTCTGGAGGCCATGCTCATTTGTGTTAGCTTTCTTTCAAAATGACTAACATCTTGAAGGAGGAAAGGTTCATTTTGGTTCACAGTTTCTTTTGTTTTTTCTTTCTTTTCTTTTTTTTTTTTTTTTTTTACCAGTACTGGGTATCAAACTCATGACCATGAACTTGCAAGGCAGGCGCTTATGCCGCTGAGCTAAATCCCCAGCCCTGGTTCATAGTTTCAAACATTTCAGTCCATGGTCAGCTGGCTCCACTGTTTCTAGGTTGTGGTGAGGCAGAAACATCATGGCAGAAGAATGTAGTGGTAGAACATGGCCAGGAAATGAGAAGGAAAGAACCCAAGAGAAAGGAGCCAGGGACAATATACAGCCCCAAGCTCACACCTAGGAACCTCTCCCTTCAGTGAGGCCCTGCCTCCTGTTTCTATCAGCTCCAAAACATGCCATCAAATTATGATCTCTTCAGGGGATCGACCCGCTGAGGAAGTTAGAACCTTTATGATATCTGATCAAGTTCCTTTTTTCCCTTCCATCCATAGGGCTCCAACAAGGCTCTAGGTATTTCTAGAAGAGGAAGATTGATCAGCGTTGCACTGCTAGGAAGGATAATACCGATGCTGTCTAGAAGGCAGGTCTGGGTGGCCGTAGCTCAGCGGCCATCCATGCAGCTCATGGTGCCTCTAGGAGGAAGTCGGGCATGCACCAGGCCTCTCTCCTGGGCACCAGGAGGCTGCTGCAGAGCCTTTCTCAGGGCAGCGAGAGGGCTGGGTCCCAGAGGGACAGAACTGAGGATGTCTCACTCCAGGTGTGGTGATGGGACCCCTCCCTGGCGGATGCAACACCACAGCAAACACGGTCTGTGGGATGGCTCATTCAAGTAAGAGACCTTTGTTTTTTCTTCTTAAATGTATGTTTTGCTAGGGTAAAAGTCACACAATATAAAATTAACCATTTTTACACATTTTTTAATCAGTGCATATTTGTTAGACAATTAGGAGGCTTCATTTTTGGATATTCATACATAATGTATATAACATACTTTGATCATTTTCACCAGCAATAAACCCACTTGCCCCACCACCACAAATCAACCATTTTAAAGTTAATGATTTAATGTCACTAAATACCACCTCCTCCTGAAAGTTTCAAAATATACCTATCTTCATGAAAGGAGTCTCTACCACCATATATAGTGATGGCCCAGGTCTTGGCAGCCACCGATCAGCTTCCAATCCCAATAGATGGACCTATTCTGGACACTTCATGCAAAAGGCATCAGACTATGTGAGTCCTTTTATGGCTGGCTCCTTTCACTGAAATAATGTTGTTGAGATTTGCACAGGTAGTAGCATGTATCAGTACTTCATTCCTTGTTATGGATAAATAGTCTAAACACATTTTTATTATTCATTATATGTTCTTGGGATTTTTAGCAGTTCTCTGAAAAACAAGATAGACTTTTGAGCCAATACTGTCCAATGGGCAAAGGACAGACTTTTCAAGAATATAATGAAGCTACTGTGGAAAATAGTACAAGTGTTTCATAGACTATTACAAATAGCATTATCATATAAGCCAGCCAGGACAAGCTGAGTATTCTCCAAAAGAACTAACAGCCTGACTCAAAGAGAGGTTTGCCCCATATCTACAGTAGCATCATTTACAACAGCCAAAAGGTGGAAGCCAAGTAAGTGCCACGGATGGATGAATGGACAAATGAAAACTGGTAAATGCATTGAGTGAAATAATATTCAGCCTTACAGTGGAGGAAACTATGATACACACAACCCTGAGGACATTGTGCTAAGAGAAATAAAGGAGTTACTAAAGGACAATATATGATTCCACTCCCATGAGGTCTCTAGAGTTATAAGATCTAGAGAAAGAGAGCACAGCAGGGATGACAGGAAAGTGAATTCTCTGTTAAATGGAAACAGAGTTTCAGTTTGTGCAGATGAGAAAGTTAGGATGGTGGGGGTGGTAATGACTGCAAAACAATGTAAATGCACCTAAAATTAAGGAATGATGCTCTATAAAAAGGAAACTGCATAATTACATATATTTTAGCACAGGCGTTAAAAACTAAACAACAAAGTCCTTAGGAGAATCTGGCTTTGCCTTACCTACAGGAGGACTGAGGTCCTGGGTCTTTAAGGTCCCTGGCCAGGCCTGTGTCCTGGGGCAGGACATGTGCAGCTAAGCCTGTTGCAGAGACTGCAACTTCCACTGTCAACACAGAGAGACTGGGACTTTGTGGGTCACCTTATGTGTCCTAGGTGCTATAAGCTGCCTCCTGGGGTGACTGTCCTAGAGGTCATGGGCCCGGCTTGAGACTGGTAGTAAACCATTTCTTCAAACAGCACCTGGTTGGGAGAGGCCTTCTGACCTACATGAGACCAGCACACACCTTGGGGAGGGGTCTGTCACCTGCCCTCAGGTATGGAAGCCAGGCATCCTGTCCTTGTCTCCCCTCTCATGTCTGCCCAGTGCTCTGGCCCTCTCACTGGGGGCTGCCATGTCCACAGGGCCAGTGGTTAGGGATGTTGATTTGTTCATTATCATGGAACAGCTGGGGGAAAAATTCCAGTTCCTCCTATTACCGAGACATTTTCTGATTTTTGCATTTTTAAAGAGCAGAAACTGGCTGATGCTGATCATATGCATTCTACCTCTCCTGGTTTCATCTGTTTTCTAAGAAAACGTGGATCCTGGGAGCACTGCTGTTTTTTTCACAGCATAGAGCACCATGGCACCAGCCCCTTGACAGAAGCAAGTGACACCCCAGTGGATAGCAAGTCCCAAAGCCCTGATTCACAGTGGGGGCCAGCCACTTCCTCCTGGTGCACTATGTGAGAAATTTCTGCTTCTCACATAGCTTTATGAATTACTGTGTGAACCCACTTGTAGAATTTCTGATCCTAGGAAACAGCCTAGCATCATGGCTGTCTGTAATCTTGGTGGAATCCCACTTGCCTGTAAATCCAGCAGCACTTGGATAACATCAAAATATACTACCAGCACACGATACACCTGGGCCCACTTGAATCATGGCTTCAGTGGCCTGTCATGCCTTTCTGTTTTATGAGATCCCACGCAAGCAAACTCTCTATCCCAAAAATACTGTGCCCTGGGAAATGTTTGAAATAAATTTGTGTTTCTATATCTCTGAGCTTTTTTGGCTGTGGACCTGAAGGTCCCTGTCATGCCCTTAATGCATCTTTCTTCTTGCCTTAGCGGTGAGTGCTTGGATTTGTCTTAATGGTACTAATCTCTTTCCTATGCCTTTAGATGCCTCCTTGGCTGTGCCTTTAGATGCTTTTCTAGCCAGAATGCAAGTCTTCTAAATCTTTCAGCTCGCCTCCTTTTTCCTTCCAGTTCTAACTGTAAGTTTGGTTAAAAGCAGTCAGTAATACCCATACTGCTCCCTGAGTGCTGTGATGTCTTGAGATGTTCTCCATCAAATAAACCAAACCAACACCTCCAAACTTAGCCTTCCACAATGATCAGGGCACAGGCAATGCAGGCAAATGTTATTAAGGATGGTAAAAACATCAAAAATATTTTACAAATACCTAAGTTGAAGAGAATGTCCTCTGAGGGCAGGCCAAGGACTCTAGCTGACCAAGGCCTGTCTTCTTTTGTGGAGTCAGACAGGTGTCCTAGCTGGGTGGTAAGCACCTACCCTAGGACAGAAGTTGATGCTTTTGCTCAGGTGAACCATTGGGGAGAGGATGGTATGAGGCTTCCCATAGGAAGTATTTCTGGAAGATACCTAGAAAGGGATTAACTAGCTAGGCTGAATGGAATTTCTATTTCAGTTTTTGAAGACTCCACACTGCTTCACATAGTGACTATACTGGTTTACATGTCCAAGGATTCCAGGAGAACATCTTGGGCCTGCAGGCTTGGGACCTGGAGCTGTGGCCTGTCAGGTATACATGGAGAAGAAGGAGCCTGTTAGGCCCAAGGGGGAGATAGCTTGATTCACTGATATCCCACCCCTTGCCTTAGCACACCCATGAACTTATTCTGCAGTAATTTGGGGCCGGCAATCCTCTGTCATCATTTTATTCAAAACACTGCAGCATTGATCTCCAAGGATAATAAAGAATCTTTTAATTCCTTATATTGTGAAAATGAAAAAAAATAAATATCATAGAATATTTCCAAATACCTCTCATAGCCTCATAATTATTTTTTTTTAAAAATAAAATGAGTAGAATATGGCTGGTTTGTATGTCACTCATTTCCTTTCTCCTCCCATCAAAGTTTTTATTATGGTTGCAATAAATGTTCCCCTACACCATGTGCTGGAGACGGGCTTGGGGAAAGACGATTGGGCCAAGTGGATAATTCCATTGATGAAGGCCTCATTTGACAGCATTCTCAGGATATGATGGAAACCAATGTGGTGGAGCCTAGCTGAAGGCAGTGATCCCTGGGTACATGACCTTGGAGACTGAATCTGGGCCTAAGTCCCTTCTTCTCCTCACTTGTCTCCATGGCTCTCTACCTCTCCCACCCTTCCTGGCTGCCATGGGGTGAGAAGCCTTTCTCCACTAGGCTCTCTGTCTTGATGCTTCTGTCTCACCTCAGGCTTATCAGTCAGTGTTTACTAGAGAAACAAGATGTAACACAAGACTTTTGACCGAAGCTAAATTCTGGATTCACAGTCTTTTCTTTGGGTACTTGAAAGTGGTTTGTCATTTCTTTTATTTTTGGTGGCTTGTAAGGAGACATCTCTGTGACTCAACTGGTTCTCCTCTGTAAGAGGCTCTTTCTAATTCACTGCTTCAAGATGTTATTTGTCCCTAGTTTTTAGAAGCTGGATTAAGATGTGTCTCGCTGGGCATTCTTTTCACTTTACCCTGTTTAGAATTCACTGACTTCTTGATTCTACAGGTTTATGGCTTTTTCCAGTTTCCAGCTCTGCACCCTCCTCCCTCTCTTGCTAGGATTTGAGTGGTAGAATGGTATAGAGTCCAATGGGTATGAACCTACAGCACAGATGCCACGGTGGGCTGTTCGTTTCACTGAAAGCTCTAAAAGGTTCACCATCACTGGTATAGACATTTTATATAGACCAGAAGTAATTGTGCTATTGATTCCTGGACTTTGAGTTTCTAAAATATCAGTTACTGTATTTTTCAGTTCTAAAATCTTCAAATGGAATCAGGTGAACAGGAAATGGCCAGCAGCTGAGTATCATGGATAGCAACAGGGTGGCCTCAGAAGTCTTTAGTGTTTCCCTAGGAGAAGTTAAAATAGATTGTAAACTTCAAACCACAGAGGTTTCCTTGGTGAATCACCTGCCTCCACAGCATCTGCCCCACCTAGCAAGTGGTCGGTCCTGATTCTCATGCCAAAGAACAAGCAGAGGTATGACATTTGGATAGGTAATGCTAGGATTGGTTCTGGGATTGAGCTTTATACCCTCTCTCCACACTTGTGCATTTTCTGGAAACACTCAGCCATCATTTTATTCTTTATTGCAAGACCAGTCAAATAGTGTTGGCAAATCACCTCTCACATTTTATCAAACCAAAACAGCAGTATCAGTCAGAGGGGACGTGACTTTAAAACAGAATTGAAGAGAAGGGCAGAAGTGGGAGAGAAGGTACCCAGGGCCTCATTCTGTGACAGAAAAATTAAAAATCAAATGCTCTGTTAAAACAAGATGTACTCACCTGGTCCACCACATAGCTCAATGTTAGACTCAGTTAGCCTTGACTGACTATTGGGGACCTAGCCAAGATCCCCAACTGTCTGTATTAAAGATATGGCTAAAGGATGAAATAAGAGAGACAAGTTTAGTTTAACATAATGGGTGCTGGAAGGTCAATGCCTCAGGACAGGCAAAAACGCAGATACTCCAAACCAAACACTCTTTCTTAAGTGTAGACAATGCAGTAAATGTTTACAAGGCAGGAGAGACTAGCAGAAGATTGCAGGTTGGTGGAAGGTTTCAGGTCAGTGGAAGATTCAGTGGTTGATTGCACTGCGGGCAATGAATAATCCTGGGATGACTGAAAAGACTGGAGGTGATCTTATGCTAAGAAGAATCTTGCTCTGGAGTGTTATTTTTCATTTTAGAAGTCTCAGTTTAGTTTTAGTAGATGAGAGAAAATGGCCCATCCCAAGAGTTAATGGGAAGTCTCTTGGACACAATAATCCAAGCCTCTGTTTATCCCTTAGGGAAGTTTGTAAAACTACCCATTGTGAATTCATGGTCCCCAGTATACTCCCTTTTTGTTTTTGTAATAGCAGCAGTTAGCATTTCTTGCAACTACTATTGTAATTTATCCTTCATTGCCCATTACAGTGGTCAATGACTGGACTAGTTGGAAACTGCCAGAAGAGGTTAGTCATTGGAGCCCCTTCTTATATCTAGCTTATTATGACATCATTTTATATATCTTCTGATTATACTTTTCTGCTGGATGTTCAAGACCAAATTAAATTGAGATCTGTACTAATTAAAATTAATCTCTTGCTATCTGTCAGGGTCAGCTAAGTCTCCTCAGGATTTGCCTTGGAACCATGGAGGCAGCCTCTCAGTTCTTGACAGTATCAGCCACCAGGATCAGTCATGGGGGTGGAAATCAATGCCTACTTTGCCGTAGCAGCACTGCAGCTTTTATTTTTATTTTTATTTTTATTTAAAGAGAAAAAAAGAAACAAAACAAAAAAAAGAGTAGCCATAATACAGAATTCCAAAGTGGGGGAAAAAACAAAGGAATAAAAAGCACTAAGAAATCACTAGTTGATAAATTACATATTGTCTTCTTGGATATAGCTGTTCATGTTACAAAATTAAAGGATCCATAGTAGGCATTCAAACAGTGAGAGTGCAAACAGTTCTGCTCAATAATCCAACAAAGATTCAACAATATGCTCATCTATTCTACACACTCAAACATACATGCAGTTATATCCCTTAGAGCACTATCTTTTTCTCCCTTTCTTCCAAAGCAATTACACATTTGGGGTTTTGTTAGTTTTATAGTTCTTATTACTTTTTACGCTAGAGATACAATGTGATATTTATAAATCTGTTTCTTATTTCTTTCACTAATGAGGATAATCTCAAGTTGTCTCCACTTGCCTATGAAGGCCTCAAGATCATCATTTTTATAGCTGAGTAATATTCCATTGTATAAAAATATCACATCTTTTTCATCCACTCTGCAGGTGATGGGCATCTTAGTGGTTTCCAAGATTTAGCTATTACAAATTGTGCTGCTATAAACATGGGTGTACATATATCACTTTAATATGACCTTTTCAGGTTTTCTTGGAAAATACCAGGAGGGGAATAGTTCAGTTGAATGGAACTTCCAATCCTAGTCTTCTGAGAATTCTGCACATGAATTTCCATAGTGGTTACACCAGTCTGCACTCCCACCAACAGTGGAGCAGTGTTCCTTTTTCCCCCACAGCCTCACCAACATTTGTTATCAGTTGTTTTCTTGATGGCAGCTATTCTTTCCAGAGTGAGGTGAAATCTCAATGTTGTTTTAATTTGCATTTCTCGAATGACCAGTGACAGTGAACATTTCTTCATGTATTTATTTGCCATTTGTATATCTCCATCTGAAAACTGTATGTTCATCTCAGATGCCCATTTTTGGAGAGGGTCTTTGAATTTGGGGGGCTTGATGTTTTTCAATTCTTGATATGTTCTGGACACAAGTCCTTTGTCTGAGGGGTTCCTGGCTAAGATTCTTTCCCACTCTAAGGGTTTTCTTTTCATTCCGTTGATTTCTTTTGAATGAGATCCCAATTGTTGATTCTTTGAAGTGTTTCCCATGCAATTTGCATTTGGTTCATGAATTCTCTGCCTACCCTTATGTCTCCAAGACTTCTACCTATCTTGTCTTCCAATAGATTAAGTGTTTCTGTTTTGATATTGAGGTCCCTGATCCATTTAGGCTTTAGTTTTGTGCATGGTGATATGCATTGATCTAGTTTCAGTCTTCGGCATGTGGAGAGCCAATTTTTCCAACACCATTTATTAAAGAGACTATCCTTCTTCCAGCAAACGTTTAGCCCCTTGGTGAAATATCAGGTGGCTGAGTGTCTTTGTAGTTGTGCTTGCACTTTCTAATCTATCCCATTGATCCTCAGGTCTATTTCTTTGCCAGTACCAAGCTGATTTTATCACTGTGGCTTTATAGTACTGTTTCAAGTCAGGAATTGAGATGCCTCCTGCCTTGCTTTTGTTGCCTAGAATTGCCTTTGCTATTCTAGGTTTCTTCTGTTTCCAAATGAATTTTAGGAATTTTTTCTCCAGATCTGTGAGATATGTCAATGGCATTTTGATTGGGATTGCATTAAATCTGTGTAACAGTTTTGGGAGCATGGCCATTTTCACAATGTTGGTTCTTCCTAGCCAAGAGCAAGGAATGTCCTTCCATTTCCTAATATCCTGTTCAGTCTCCTTTTTTAGCATAGTATAGTTTTCAGCATATAGGTCTTTAACATTTTTAGTTAGGTTGATTCTTAAGTATTTCATTTTTTTAGATGGTATTGTAAAGGGTGATATTACCATAATTTCTCTCTCCATGAGTTTTTTGTGTAAAGGAATGCTATTGAATTTTGAGCATTGACTGTATCCAGCTACACTGCTGAACTTATTTATTACCTCTAGTTGTCTTTTAATGTAGTTCTTTGGGTCTTGTATATAGAGTATCATGTCATCTGCAAAAAGTGATAATTTAACTTCTTCCTTTCCTATCTCTATTCCTTTTATTTCTCTCTCTTATCTGATTGCCCTGGCGAGTGTTTCCAGAACTATATTGAAAAAGAGTGGAGATAGTGGACCTCCTTGTCTTGTTCCTGATTTTAAAGTGAAAGCTTTCAGTTTTTGTCCATTTAGTATAATCTTGGCTGTTGGTTTGTTACAAGGTTGAGGAAGAGACTGTGTATTCCGAGTTTCTGAAAGGTTTTTATCATGAACATGTGTTGGCCTTTATCAAAAGCTTTTTCTGCATCTACTGAGATGACCATGTAGTTTTTGTTTTTGGCTCTGTTGAGATGGTATATCACATTTATTAATTTGCATATGTTAAACCATCCCTGCATTCCTGGAATGAACCCCACTTGGTCGTGATGTATAATCTTCTTGATGATTTGCTGCATTCTATTTGCCAGTGTTTTATTGAGAATCTTTGCATCAATGTTCATTCATGAGATTGGCCTATAGTTCTTTGATTTGGATGGGTCTTTCTCTGGTTTTGGTATGAGAATTATACTTGCCTGCAGGAATGATTTAGGGGGGATTGCTTTCTTTTCAGTTTCTTTCAAGAGTTTAAGGAGTACTGGCATCAAATCTTCTCTAAATATCTTGTAGAATTCAGCTGTGAATCCATCAGGACCTGGGCTTTTCTTTGTTGGTAAGTTTTTAATTATTCTTTCAATTTTAGTAGCTGATATTGGGTTGTTCAAAGTTGCTATATCTTGTTGGTTGAGTTTTGGTAGTTCATATGTTTGTAGGAATCTGTCCATTTCCTCTGTGTTTTCTACCCTGAGTAGAGATTTTCAAAGTAGGCATTCATGATCTTTTGAATTTCCATGGGATCTGTAGTAATTTCCCCCTTTTCAGTTCTTATTGCATGAATTTGGGTTTTTTCTTTCTTTTTCTTGATAAGGTTACCTAAGGGTTTGCCAATTTTGTTTATTCTCTCAAAAAAACCCAGCTTTTTGATTCATTAATCCTTTGCATTTTTTTGTATCAATTGCATTGATTTCTGCTCTAATCATTACAATTTCCTCTCTTCTGTGAGCTTTGGGTTTACCTTGCTCTTCTTTTTCTAGAAGCTTGAGATGGAGCATTAGGTTGTTTATTTGTGCTCATTCTGTTTTTTTGATACGGCAATTTATTGCTATGTATTTCCCTCTTGAGACCACTTTCATTGTATCCCACACACTACAGTATGTTTTCCCCATATTTTCATTGAATTGTAGGTATTGCTTTATTTCTTCTTTAATTTCATCTGTAGCCCAATGGTTGTTCAAAAGGTTGTTATTTAATTTCCATGTATTTATGCAGGTTTTGCAATTTGTTTTGCCATTAATTTCCAATTTCATTGTGCTATGGTCAGATATTATGCATGGGATAATTTCAATACCTTTGCATTTACTTAAGAATGTTTTATGGGATAATACATGGTCTCTTTTGGAGAATGTCCTATGTGCAGCTGAGAAGAATGTGTATTTTGATGTGGTTGGGTGGAACACTCTGTAAACATCTAAGTCCAATTGCTTGCAGGTATGATTCAGTTCTGTTATTTTTTTGCTGACTTTCTGTCTAGTTGATCTATCTCTTTGTGACATTGGGCTGTTAAGGTCAACTGTTATAACTGTGTTCTAGTGTATTTGGTTTTTCATGTCCATTAGTATCTGTCTTATATAGTTAGTTGGGTGCTCCACTGTTCAGTGCATATATATTTCTAAATGTTAGTTCTTCCTCTTGAATTTTTCCACTATCTTCCTCTTGAATTTTTCCACTAATGAGTATGTAGTGATCTTTATTTCTTTTAATCATTTTAGATTTGAAGTTCACATTATCTGCAAATAGAATAGCTCCCACTGCTTTTTTCTGGGTTCCCATTGCATGGAATACTGTTTTCCATCCTTTGACTTTTAATCTATGAGTTTCCTTTTGGGTCAGATGTGTTTCTTGTATACAGCATATTGTGGGATCATGTTCCTTGATCCATTCTGTCAATCGATTTCTTTTGATAGGTGAATTGAGGCCATTTACGTTTATGGATATCACTGATATATACTGCCTCGACTTTGCCATGTTATTTTCTAGTTGTTTGCTTCCTGCTTTTCCCCTTATTTAATTGCTTATCCTACCTCGTGGTTTCTTTTTTTTGTTTTTCTGGGGATTTTTATCTCTGTCTAGTACATCTTTCCATACTTTTTCAAGGCTTGGTTTGGTGGACGTGAATTTCTTCAGTTGTTCTTTGTCATGAAAGTATCTTGTTTCTCTATTAAATTTGAATGAAGGTTTTGCTGGGTATATCAGTCTGGGTTGAAAGTTGTTTTCTTTCAGGGCTTGAAATACCTCACTCCAAGCTCATCTTGCCTTGAGGGTTTGTGTTGAAAAGTCTGCCGTGATTCTAATGGGCTATCCTTGATAGGTGAGTTGTGTCTTTTCTCTAACAGCTTTTAGTATTCTGTTTAAATGCTGTATGTCTGAGATATTAATTATGTGTCTGGCTTTGGGTTTATGTTGTTTGTGACTGTTTGTTGTCCTATATGCCTCATTTGTCTGCATATCAGATTTCTTCCCCATGTTTGGGAAATTTTCTACTATTACTTAGGTGAATATTTTACGTATGTCATTTGCATTGACGCCTGCATCTTCCCCAATGCCATTAATCTTGTATTGTTGCTCTTGGCATCATCTTGAAGCTTCTGGATTGTCATTTCATGCTGCTTTGTTATTTTTTAAATGTTCTATCCTTTCCTGATCACTAATTGCGATCCTGTCCTCAAGGTCCAAAATCCTATCCTCAGCTTCATTTAAGCGGATTTGCAGGCTTTCAACAGAATTTTTTGTTTCTTGGCTGTCTCTTTGAGTTTGTTTCATGAATTCTGCTTGTTTTCTATATTGTTCATTCAAGGTTTCAATCAGTTTCCCATGCTACGGTACTTTTTTCTCTATTTCTTCTTTAGCTGCATTCAACAAATCCTTTACTAAGGTTGTTATTTCTATCTTCACATGGGAGAGTACTTCTAATTTGATTTCTCTATAGCTTCATGGAGTTGTTTTTTTATTTCACTTGCTATCTTTTCAGAGATTTCCAGTGTGTTACTTTTGAAGTCGTCTATTTCAGTGTCTCCTGTACTTGCTCCTGGTGGTCTAGATGTTTGAGATTGCATTTTGCTTTTTCACTTTGCCATTTTTCCCTTTTGGCCTGAGGTTGGATTCTGAGCCCTACTCCTGCTGCAGCCTGTTTTTGTTTTTTTTTTAATCAGTACCAGGGATCAAACTCACGACCAAGCGCTTGCAAGGCTGGTGCTTATGCTACTGAGCTAAATCCCCAGCTGCAGCCTTTTGATGCCCAGCCGGGAGTCACCTGCTCTGCTGTGGACTGCTGCCTCCTTGGGCTGCACCATCACCAGAAAGCACGCCAACCCGAGCCACACCAGGCTCTCCCACCAGGGCTCCAATTCGGCCTTCAGACTGTCCTTGAGGCTGTGGGCGCAACTGCACCCTCTTGGTCCACCCAGGGTCCCAGAAAGGCTAGCAGGAGCACCAGGGGCAAGGTACTGCAACAGTCCCGAGCCCCACCATCCTGGTCCGTTTGCCAAGCATCTGTCAGGGGGTCCGTGAACCCACAGAATTGGGCCCAGCAGCACTTGTGGCAGCTCCCGGAGTGCACAGCCTGCATTGGGGCTGGGAGTGCACCGCCCAGGTGCTAGTCACAGTGGAGGTAAGGGAGGAAGCCTCTGGGGAATGCTATCCAGGCTGCCTGCGGGGCAGCAGGAGATCTAGCAGCCAGGATTCTGTGGTTTGGTGCTCACCTTCCCTGGCCAACTGGGCAAATTTATAATATTTTGCCTCAAGTTTTGTGTTGGTTTCCTGGGAGCAGCCATACCGCAGGGGCACAGACTGCTTGGCTGGAACAACCCTTCTGGAGGTTGAAGTCTCTGATTCCTGTGCATGTAAGTTATAGGGTTCTCTTACCTTCAGGGGTTCCCTTGTCTGTCAACAGTCATCATCAGCTCCTGTGTCTTCCTGTCTTTTGCCCACACTTGCCCTTTCCTAAGAACACTGCTATATGGGATTAGAGCCCACATCTAAAGACCTCAATGTAACTTGACTCATTTTCATATCTGCTCACAAGCACAGATGCCAGGGCACCAGACTCATCTCTGTAAGGGACACCATTGAATCCATCATGGTGCTCAATTCCTTTTTCTGTGGAGCTGTCATTAACCCCAAAACCAAGGCTGATCCATTTCATTGTCTGTACCCTACCACGTGATACTGTGCCAACCTGTGTCTTGAATTTCCACATATGTGTAGGTAATCTGGCTGGGTCAGAGAATTTGACCACAAATTAAAAGAACAGATACTACACTTGATCATAGCCAAAAGACAGATAAGGGATCAGTCACAAATAGGAAAGAAGCACATGAATGTATGATACAAGTTTCATATTGTTGCAGGCAACTGAGGGAGATAAAAATATTATAGGCAGTCAGACAGGGCTGGGCTCTAGTAGGAGCCCTTGCAGAAGACCAGACACCTTGCAACTGTGGGGGAGACACACAACTACCTCCTGCTGTGGGCCAGACCTCAAGACAAAAGATCAAACAAATCCACCCACACCCTAAGGGTTGATATTCTAAATAAGTCTCTAGCACCCTGGGAAGCCAAGAGTCACTAACCCAAGCCCCTACAGCCAAAGGCC
Organism: Hydrochoerus hydrochaeris; assembly: GCA_004027455.1. Classification (NCBI taxonomy): domain Eukaryota; kingdom Metazoa; phylum Chordata; class Mammalia; order Rodentia; family Hydrochaeridae; genus Hydrochoerus; species Hydrochoerus hydrochaeris. Next base: position 34,140 of record PVLA01013561.1, read on the forward strand.
CTGTTCTGTATTCATGCCCAATTGCTATGTGATTGGCTTCCCCATTTGTCCCAGATTTCATCAATTTTAGCTGAGCAATTACACTCATAAACTTGTTGGTTGGGCATAGTTCTGTCCTACCTCATGCCTGCCCTGTTAGTTCTCATTTGTCCCTACCTTACCTTGGGGTTTTACTCTCCATACTCCCTAGAAAAGACAAGCCTTTGGCATCCAACTCAGGACCCCTTCTGTCTTTCTCTCAGACACTTTTCTTTCTGCTTTTAACCTCTGTTATTCCTAAAATTCATTCTTGGATTCTAGAGAACACAAAATCCTTACCACATATCCCGTAGTTTGAGAGCTTCTTTCTCCTCTATCAATATGGCCTACTAGCTCTTGAAAAGAAATGAAGACCTCAAAAAACCATTTGGGGTCATCACATCTATTTAATTAGTTGCATTAAAGAGTTATAGTTTGAACTCTTTGTAAAACTTCATGAAAATTTAAACAAAGTTAAGTTTTATTTTCTCAAGGTTAATTCAAGCATGCATCAAAAAATTGACAGAAAGATAAAAACATGACTTTGATCTTTTTCTCATACATATGACATATGTCTGTTTCTGTGCTGCATTTTATTTTTTTAAAATTTTTTATTTAAAGGGATAAAACAGAAAAAAGAGAGAAATATTACAGAACTTCAAAAAAAAAACAGTAAGAAATCACTAGCTGATAAAGTACATATTGCTCTTTTAAAAATAGTTGTTCAAGTTACAAAATTAAAGCACACAAAATGGACATTCAAGCAGTGAGACTGCAAACAAATCTATTCAACAATCAAACAAAAACTAGGAAATATGGGTAACAATCCTGCACACATAAATATACATGCAGTTATATCTTTTATGGCACTTCCTATTTTCTCTTTTTTACAATAGCAATTATACATTTTTTAATTAAAGAGAAAAAAACCCCAGGAAAATGGTAGAAATATTACATAATTTCAAGAAAAGAGGATAAACAGTAAGAAATCACTAGTTGATACATTACATATTGTTCTTTTAGAAATAGTTATTCAAGTTACAGAATTAAAACACACAAAGTGGACACTAAAGCAGTGAGAGTGCAAACAGATCTGTTCAACAGTCCAACAAGAACCTAGAAATATGGTCATCAATCCCACACATCTAAACATACATGCAGCTATCTCTTTTATAGTGCTTCCTATATCCTCTTTTTTTTACAATAGCAATTATACATTTTTAAAATTTTATTTAGGCAGAAAAAAGGGTAGCAACAATACAGAATTCTAAAAGAAAGAAAGAAAAAGGAGAATGAGAAAAGGCCCCATTAAAAAATCAGTAATTTATAAATTACGTACTGTCATCCTGGATGTAGTTGTTCAAGTTACAAAGTTAAAGGGTACATAGTAAATATTCAAACAGTCAGACTACAGTTTTGCTCAAAGATCCCACAAAGATTCAGCATTATGTTCATCTATTTTACACACTCAAATTTACATGCAGTTATATCCCTTAGAGTACTTTCTTTTCCTCTCTTTTTTACAATAGCAATTACACATTTTGGTTTTATTACTCTTGTAGTTCTTATTTACTTTTTACACTAGAGACACAATATGATATTTATAAATATAATTCTTATTTATTTCACTAATGAGGATAGTTTCAATTGTCTCCATTTGCCTATGAAGGCCTCAAGGTCATCCTTTTTTATAGCTGACTAATATTCCATTGTATAAAAATGCCACATCTTTTTCATCCCCTCTGCAGTTGATGGGCATCTTGGTTGTTTCCAGGATTTAGCTATCACAAATTATGCAGCTATGAACATGGGTGCACATATATCACTGTGATATGAACTTTTCAGTTCTTTAGGGAAAATACCCAGGAGGGGGATAGCTGGATTGAATGAAACTTCCAGTCTTAGTCTTCTGAGAATTCTCCATATGGATTTCCATAATGGTTGCACCAGTCTACATTCCCACCAACAGTGGGGCAGTGTTCCTTTTTCCCCGCAGCGTCACCAACATTTGTTATCAGT